>PVIU01009901.1:0-73261 GCA_004026605.1 Ondatra zibethicus | reverse complement strand
CTGTTCCTTTGAGTCAGGGTCTCCGTCTGAACCCACAGCTTTCATTTTCATGGCTAAACTGGAAGCCAGCTAGCTTCAGCAATCTGTAAATCGAGAGCCGGAGTGACAGAGTGTGTGGTGTTGTTACAAGGTTATTGAGATGTGAACTCTGGTCCTTGGGATTGCAAGCAAATTTTGAGACACCTCTACAGCTTTCTGTTTTAATTTTGTTCCACTATATATGGTTTCTTTATTTCATCTGTGGGCCTAGCCTTTAGACTTTAGATCCATACAACTATTCGTTACTAATACACATAAGCCTTTTAGTCATTTTCAAGCCAAATAAGCAAAACTCAAGTCACCTTCGTTCTTGAGTGCTTTATTCTAGCAATAACAAGATAAAACTGTATCTTGTCTCCAATATGCAACTCAGTTTATAGCGTCCTCATCCTGTTAGGCACACAGCTCAATGTATATAAATTGTTAGAGAGAGATGATGGTATAAGCTTAGGATAGTTGTCAAAAGGCTGAGAACACAAGATCAGACAGATTAGCTGGAGCTATATCACTTATGACCTTGATGATTAGCTCCATGCAGGAAGTTTAGAAGAGGCTAACCAAGCATGCTTATGTGTGCGTCAAGGAATCAATGAGACAAATAGTTGGTTCTTCAAGAAAATCAACAAGATAGACAAATCTTTATACAAATTAACCAAAAGGCAGAAGGAAAATATCCAAATTAACAAATCACTGATGAAAAGGGGATATAACAACAGACACTGAGGAAATCCAGAGAATCATCAGGTCATACTTCAAAAACCTGTACTCCACAAAATTAGAAAATTTAAAGGAAATGGACAATTTTCTGGATAAGTACCACATATCAAAATGAAATCAAGACCAAATAAACAAACTGAATAGACGTATAACCCCTACGGAAATAGAAACAGTTATCAAAAGATTCCCAACCAAAAAAAGTTCAGGGCCAGATGGTTCCAGGGCAAAATTCTGCCAGAACTTCAAAAAAGAGCTAATACCAATACTCCTCAAATTGTTCCACACAATTGAAACAAAAGGAACATTGCCAAACTCTTTTTACAAGTCTATAGTTACCCTGACACCCAAACCAAAAGAAGGCACAACTAAGATAGAGAATTAGAGATCAATCTACCTCATGAACATTGATGCAAAAATACTCAATAAAGTACTGGCAAACCAAATCCAAGAAACATCAGAAAAATCATCCACCATGACCAAGTTGGACTCATCCCAGAGAAGCAGGGATGGCTCTGTCAATGTAATACACCACATAAACAGACTGAAAGAAAAAAAAAAAAACACATGATCATCTCATTAGATGCTCAAAAAGCCTTTGACAGAATTTAACACTTCTTTATTATAAAGGCATTGGAGAGACCAGGGATACAAGGAACACACCTAAACACAATAAAAAGCCAACAACCAACATCAAACTAAATGGAGAAAACCACAAAGTGATCCCACTGAAATCAGGAATAAGACAAGACTGTTCACTCTCTTCATTATTTAATATAATATAGTACTCAAAGTTCTAGCTAGAGTAATAAGACAACAAAAGGAGAACAAGGGAGTGCAAATAGGAGAAGTCAAACTTTCACTATTTGCTGATAGTATACATAAATGGCTCCAAAAATTGTACCAGGGAACTCCGACAACTCATAAGCATCTTTAGTATGTAGAAGGATACAATATTAACTCAAAAAAATCAGTAAGCCTTCTTATATACAGATGGTAAATGAACTGAAAAAGAAATCAGAGAAACATCACCATTTACAATAGCCACAAATCACATAAAGTATTTTGGAGTAACTCTAATCAAACAAGTGAAAGACCTGTATGACTCTGTGAGCTCCTTCTTATATTTGGTGTACATAAATTCATGAATGTACTCACATATATATATAAAATAATCAAAAAGGGGCAATATATTCATCAAATTGGTTAAACAAAACCCATCTTAATAAGGTGTTATTATAGTTTCATAAAAATAACTCAATCTCTGGAATTGTTTTTCTGTGTTTACTTCAGTACAAAATAATTGCACTTACGAATAAACATTGTGATCATAAATAAAAGTAAAGAGCAAAATATACATGTTTGGTCAAAACAAAATTCCAATGTATTTTGTTACAAATATTGATAATATTTATATGCAAATATATTGACAATTGTGCACTTGGAAGCATTGTGTGTGAAAATCTTCAAAAATTTTGGAAGCATCAGTCTTCCTCTTTCATATCTGTAAATTTTCATGCATGATTTGTGAAAAGAGGTCTTAGCATGCAAAATACTAACTCATTAAATCTACCTTCTCAGTTCCTACTAAAAGAAATGTTTCCTTGCAGGGGAAAGAGGAGTCATTTCAAAGACCAAACAGAAAAAGATCAGAAAAGGTAGAGCTTTAAAGTTACGCCTGAAATAAAATGAATGCTTGCAATCAAAACAAGCCAAAAAATATGACTTACATTTTATGGATGTGAATTGCACCAGCAAATGTTGCTTCAATGCAGTTATGTGAACAGTTCTATGGCTCTTTCTTTTGGGCTACTCATAGGGTAACTCTTTTGAAACACTCTTTACCTTTTACCTGCTACCCTAAATGGGCTGCCAGCACTTACACTTTCTCTTAGCTATTTATCTGTATTTGTAGAAACTACTGAAGTTGTTAGGGCCCTCCAAAAAAACACTGGCTGCTTTTTCTTTCAACTTCCATTTAATGTTAGGTTAGGACACTGATGTCATAAAAGCGGGATTTTTCTGAATTGCTTCTGTTCATTCAGAAATCCCCCACTATGTAATATTGCATGGCCATTCATCCAGGGCACCGTTTTAGAACCAGACTAAATGGAAATTGTTTTTACAGCTATTTAGAAAGATGTGAAGTGTACTCTTCAGGACAGTGTTCAGTAGAAAGAGTTAATAATACTCCTCAACCCCTGCTGGCCTGCATTGGGTTTGAAACTGAGAAATAGCTAAGAATGAAATGGCAGGAGAGAGAAAAGCCAACTCATCATTTGCTTGCTCTACAGTGGGACAAAAACTACTGTGTACAGAGTAATTGGCGCAGCACAGAGGTAAAAACTGTTCTGTTCTCCAGGGCAGGGAAAAGTAAGTAATCACTAAGGACCACTTCCAAGAATTAAGTCAAGCTGACCTGTAGGTCCAGCTACTGAGGAGGTTGAGGCATGAGAATCTCTTGAGGCCAGGAGTTCCAGGCCAGCCTGAATACCACAGAAAGAAATTTTCTCACAGCTTTCTTCTGGTCACTGATAATTCAGCACCAATTTCGCACTATACTATTTTCTTTCTTTATGCAGAAAATAAAATGTGAATTTAGTACAGCAAAACGTGACATGCTCACTAATACATTAACTTATAAAACACTTTTACTATAATTTGGGTTCACCATTATTAATTTTAAATTTTTTTCTAATAATTTAAACTTCATTTATCTAGTTCTAGGTCTCAAGGAAGCAACTGTACAATTATTCTTGAAAAAATTGGGCCCAATATGGTTGTCCAAAGTAAATTTGTTCAAATATATAAGCCATATATGGCAGAAGTACAAACACTTATACAAACACACACACACACACACACACACACACACACACACACACACACACACACACAGCTTTCTAAAGTAAACCTTAAAATAAAAATGTTAGATTCCAACAGATGTGAATCATGTTGCATCCAGACTTATCTAGAGGACAATCTTTCTTGATTACTGCAGAGTTGGTTTTCAACATCTAGGTCCCAGCTCAAAGGCATGCTAACTCTTGAAGGCATGAATGATTGTCAAGAGAAAATGGAAAAACAGGACTCAGAAATCACCAGTTCCTGACAACCATACTAGCTTTGTCCTTGACAGATTTACAAAAAAGGAAAAGTGGTCAACATAAAGTAATGACAGACATGTAAAGCAGTGACAGGCACAGCAGCAAGAGAAGCGCAGAGGACCAGGGTTCTCAGTCTGCACCCGGTACAGGGACTGCAGGTATGCTCAGCAAGTGAAATAAACTTTTCTATTGTCTTCATAGCAGCATCTACATGTGCATGCATCTTACCGTGTAAGCGAAAAATAAGGGTCTCTGTGTTTTAGACCAATATTTCTTAGTAGCTTTTGTAAGATTTGAACTAAAATGCTAATGACAGTAATAGACATTATGTGCACACACATGTTCAGTTTGACATGCAATATCATTAGTCTTGAAAACTGAAACAGCGAAGCCTTTTTCATATCTGGGTAGGCAATTGTGAATATGCTACACTTTCATACTGTCAGTGCTGTTCTGCTATATGCAGGGTCACTTTCCTTTACTTTTCTGCTAAGGATTATCTCACCTTGCACTTTGGACACTTCTGGGCATTTCTCTGCCCGTGCTCAATTTCGCTGGCCCAGTGACGCAATAACTTGTCTCCTTTTTTGTACTCCTTGCAGTTAACACCTTCATGCCAAGGAGCGTGGCACTTAAAACACCAGATGAATTGGCAAGTGGGACACTGGATCTGTGCAAGAAAAACAGCATTAGGTTATTATGAGACATACTGAATGTTTTCTGTTGCTGTGATAAACACCATGACCAAAAGGAAGGAACCTGGGGAAGAAAGGGGTTATTTGGCTCACATATCCCAACCACTGTCCACCATAAAGGGAAATAAGGGCAGGGACTCAAGGAAGAAATCTGGCAGCAGGACTTGAAGCAGAGGCCACCTAGGAACACTATTTACTGGCTTGCTCAGCCTGCCCTCCTATACAACCCAGGACCACCTGCCCAGGGATAGCACTGCCCACAGGAAGCTGGGCCCACTTACATCAATTCAAGACAATGCTCTACAGTAAATCTGATGAGCAATTTTCTCAGCTGAGGTCCTTCTTCACAGAAGACCTAAACCTATGTCCAGGTGACAAAAAAATTAACCAGCAAAGTGTCTAAAAGGATAAGAATTTCAATAGTTTGGGAAATTAGCTAAGGTTATTACATGGAATACTTTCTCCAAGAACAAACAAGACCAGACCTCAGTAAAATATGAATCTCTGTTCCTGAAAGAGGAGAGAACTGCTTAGCCAAGGACGGTTTGCTGTCTAGAGACTACTCAGGCACATAAACAAGTGGGACGTTTTGAAAATCAATTTAGTTTAATGAAAATCTCCCATGTTGAAGTACAGAGTAAATCTTGAAGGTGCTAAATCCAAACAATGACTGCTGTCAGTTCACGCGTCCCTTGAGCCAGCTTTCCAGTCATTCCCATGGCTTTTCTTACCGAAGGCTAGCGTAACTTTACAATGCTTCCTCAAAGGGCAAGCACACCTTCAACACCGCACTGCTGAATCAGCACTGACCACTGATGGCTCTGTGAGGAAGGTATCAGAGTGTCGATCCTGCTGGTGCCACCTAAGAAGCCACCAGAAAGCAGCCTTCTTCTTGACTATGAATTTATGGGTTGCAGTCACTGAAATTGTCTAACATGGGGGATATCTGTTGCACCTTCCTTCGTTGTGAGTGGCAGTGAAGTATAACATTTACACAGAGTAGTCCCCATTCAAACCTTAAAGATATATAGTCATAAATGCATGGTCCCACGTCCATGTGATTAAAATGAACTGAATTAAAACTCCTCACTACGAATGACCTTCTAAGATCTCTCCCACTCTTTGTGCTTCTGCACACTATGTCACAGCAGCCAGACTGAATTTATAGACATCCTGAAGAATAGGAACTGGACTTAATACTGTAGTTAATGCTGCCACTTTGATTGTTGGCTACTGATGCTTTTCTGACAGCAAGGCTCCACTGCGTACATTTACTAAGAAGCAGTTACAATCATGACTCTTTTGCTTCTAAGTCAGAAGACTCTAGTTCTGACTCTTGTCAAGAATTAAAAAACCCGGGCACGCTGGCACACACTTCAGTGCGGGCACTTGGGAGGAAGATTGGAGGCTACCCTGAGCTATAGAGATACCAGGTCTAGGAAAAGGCAAGCAGGAATAAGTAATATTCTTTCTATGCTAGTATGAAGTGATACAATTTTGATTTCAACTTTATATAAAAATTTTGATTGTTATAACAAAATTAATTTTAAAATTCTGTTTAAATGGGAATAATGTGTCTTATTTTTCTTATTATCAAAATAATGCTACAAAAATACCTATGGCTTTCATAAGTATACATTACAGATGATGACAGATATTAAGTAACCCACCCAAAGTAGCACAGCACATTGGTATTAAGAAGGTACTTGAGGTTGAGCTCTAGAGTTCAGTTGAAGAGAGGGAGGAGGGATCATATGAGCAGGGGGATGGTCAGGATCATGATGGGGAAACCCACAGTGAACCTGAGCTAGTGGGAGCTCACGGATTCTGGACTGACAGCTGGGGAGTCTGCATGGGATCAAACTAGGACCTCTGAATGTGGGTGACGGTTGTGTGACTTGATCTGTTTGTGGGGCCTCTAGCAGTGGGACCAGGACTTATCCTGTGTTCATAAACTGGCTCTTTGGAGCCCATTCTCTTTGGAGGGATACCTTGCTCAGTCTTGATACAGGGGGCAGGGACCTGGTCCTGCTTCAACTTAGTATGTCAGACTTTGTTGACTCCCGAAGGGAGGCTTTACTCCCTCTAAGGAGTGGATATCAGGTGGCACGGCGGGGGGGGGGGGTAAAGGTGAGGAGGATGGAAGAAGGGGGGAACTGGGGTTGGGATGTAAAAACGAAAAAAAATTTAGATTAACAAAATGAGGAAAGAAGAAGAAGGAGGACGAGGAAGAAGAAGAGGAGTAGAAGGAGGAGAGAAAAAGGAGGAAGAGGAGGAGGAGGAAGAGAGGGTACTTGAACCTAAATATGTGTAGCTACATGGCCAGCATTGTCTTTCCTGAATCAAAACACTTGATCATACTCAGCAGTGTTCCTTCCTTGATATGTGAAAACTTAAAACTATGCACTCAAAGGTCACAATTGTTAAACTACTCAACTAGCCACCATTCTACAGGGTTCCCAATCGACTAATATAAATAGGGAGACTTCTTGGTTTGTGGGGGTAAGGTTAATACTATTCAGCGCACGTGCGCACACACACAATTTGCCTTTTCTGTATATTAAAATTAAAATTGCCCTTTTAAAGATAATAAAAGGGAGTTTGCTAGATTGGCTTACAAATCATGGGCTATGTATACCAACAATAAGTGTCTATACATTAACATTGTTTTGTCTTGTTTTGTTTTTTTAAAGAGAGGGTTTCATGTAGCCAAGCTGGCTTCCAACTTACTATGTAGCAAAGGATGCTCTTTACCTCTTGATCCTTCTACCGCCTCCATCCCCAAGTGCTGGAATTACCGTTGCTTCACTGGACTAAGTCAGCCATTTTTAAAGTAAAAATAAAGAGCTGATGTGCGTAAGCTTCAGAAAAATAAAGCAAGAGAAACTATTTTTTCTCTTCGGTCATTCAACAATGCAGAACAGACTATAAACATTATCTGTACAACATTATAAATGGGGCTTTCCTTTTGCATACAGATGGGATGGTAGAAAAGTGGAGAACTTCCATCACTCATCTTGCAGATGTCAGAAAGCTTGAGTACTTAATTGAGTCGGCTCCTATTAGACAGTATTCACAAGTCTAAATCACCAAAGTCTAGCATCAGTAAATGAAAAATTTTAAGGCTCATTTTTAAATAAATAAAACAAGCCTGCAGATCTGAGTTCATTCCACAGAGCCCACATTTAACAAAAGTCAGGCATGGAGGCTGTTCACGTTTGTAACACAATGAAGGCACCTGGTAGCTGGTGTGTGAACCAGAGAATGTGGTGCCTGACAAAAATAAGTCCTACTACTAATTCTTATCAACACAGATGTACAGACAAACTGAGACGGCCATTATAAAGCAAGATTTAAAGTAACTCAACTGCTTACCATACTTTGAACTAAAATAATAAACAATAATAGCAACTTTGGTATTCAGAATTGTCACAGTACCAGTTTTTGTCTGAAGAGGCCACACTTTATTCATTATGACCTTAACCATACATATTCAAAACTGGCCTTCAACAAACACAGATATCAACACTGTGTCTTCCTCCACTCCCATGCCAGTTACTGCCCTCGAGAAATGCCAGTCCACAACCACTGGTCTGCCACACAGAGAGTCTGCCTTCTGAATAAACCGGCCTGCACTAGGAAGCACCATACTCCCTGCTTCCCACCTGGACTGGTCTGAATGTGAAATGTGGCACCTGGTCTCCAGCTGGGGGCAGTGTTGGGGAAGGCTGTGAAACCTTTAGGAGCAAAGCCTTACAGGAGGGAAGTGGGTCACTGGGGCAGTTGCTGAAGTTTTAGAGCCCTGCCCCACTTCCTGGCTACTCTTCTGCTTTCTGACTGAGGATGCCATGTGGCCAGCTGCTCCCCTGCTCTTCCTGCCACAAGCTCCCTAGCAGAATGGATGGCATCCTCCTCAATTGTAGACCCAAACGACTCACACTCACGTTCACTGCTTCTTGTTGGATACTTTGTCACAAAAACGAGAAAGGTCACTAAGACACTATTCAAAGTTGAGTCGGAGAACAGCAGTAGCAGCAGCATCTGGGAGCTTGTTAGCAACACAGGACTCATAAAAAACCATATGCAAGGAATTAAAGAGTTTACCTTTTTACAAGATTCTCTACAGATGATTTGTAACCATGCTAAAGTTTGGAATGGACTAACCTATGCCTTCCAACTCCATGTCTATGACCATAGACTACTGGACCCAGAGATTCTTCCAAACACAGGTAGCTACTAGTTGACAGAGCTGACAAGCTGCCAAAGAAGTAGCCAATGAAGACCCTAAGCAATAGAGGAGAGGGTGCCTGAACTGGCCTTGCCCTGTAGTCAGACTGATGAATATCTTAAATATCACCATAGAACCTTCATCCAGCAACTGATGGAAACAGAGGCTGAGCTCCCAAAGTCCAGTTGAAGAGTGGGAGGAGTGAGAATATGAGCAAAGAGGTCAAGACCATGATAGGGACACTGAAACAGTCCACCTGAGCTAATGGGAGCTCACCAACTCCAGCTGGACAGAGAAGGAACCAGCATAGGACCAAACTAGTCCCTCTGAATGTGGGTAACAGTTGTATAGCTGGGGCAGACTTGTGGGGCCACTGGCAGTGGCACCAGAATTTGTCCCTACTGTTTGTAATGGCTTTTTGGAACCCATTCTCTTTGGATAGATACCTTGCTCAGCCTAGATATAGTAGGGAGGGCCTTGGACCTTCCCCAAAGCAAAGTGCCTTATTCTCTCTGAGGAGTGGATGGAGGGTGGTGGGGTAGGTAGAGGGAATGGGAGGAGGGGAGGGAATGGGAACTGAGATTAATATGTAAAATGAAAAAAGGTAGTTTTGTTTTCTGTTTTTTAAAAAAATAAAATATAATAAATTTTTAAAAAAAGACTGACAAAAAAAAAGTAGCTGATGTCTGCTTTGGCAGCAGAGGCCCCCACTCTTCAATGATGAGAAGCAGACATCTGTCTTCTCTCCTTAGATGAAAAATGGGGACACACACACATTCAGCCTTTACCGTGGAGACAAAGACAAGAAGGGCAGGTGCAGCTTTCTGGGGAGGAGAACTGGTATGGACTTGTGCTCTTACACGTCTCGTTCTCCCTGAGGCCTGCTTTATTCCTTCTCACTTCCAAGAGGAGGGGTGGGGCGGGGCGGGGCATACTTTGCAAACCCCACTGCGAAGGCACGAGAAAGGATCACCTATCTGCTTCCTACAATTGAAACGGGTCTAATTAACACTATCTGTCTGTTGGAAGCTTCTTTCTTCAAAATGTCTTCCCCATACTTCCCAGCTGGATTTAGTACCTTTACCAGGAAATTTATGTTACATATGCAGACATCCAACCTTTCCATGAGTCTACAAATTCACTGAGGGCAAAGACTTCATCTGTTTCATTCTTCCTGGATTCTCTAAACTACTAAGTAGAAGAGGCAGTCATTTAGTTCTTTGTAAGAGGCATCTGATTAAACCCAGTAGCTGACGTGACATGACCACATCACCAGGTGATGTTTACTATTTTGTCTTCATGACACTTTACTGGTCATCACAACTAAGATGCAAACTCTTGTGCATGAAGGAGACAGAAGAGAACCTTACATCACATCTCTGATGCTCACGGGCACCTTTGTTATCCTAACTCCCAGGTGGTAAGACTCAAACTTAGCTTCCCTAAGCAAATGATGTTTTCCCGCAAGCTCACCATGCCAAGTAAACACTTAAGACAAAAAAGCCAAAACAAAGAAAACTGTAGGTAATTTTCACTCAATTTCCATATTCCTACACAAAGTTTTACTTTTAAAAATTCTGTGTATTATGTGTGGTGTATGCATGTGTAGGTTCAGATGGATTTATGCACTTGGGTGTGGAGGGCAGAGGCCGATGTCTGATGTTTTCCTCTATTGCTCTTTCTCTTATTTTTGAGACAGGGTTTCTCACTGAACTTGGAGCTCACCAACTAGCTATGGTGGTTGGCCAAAAGGCTCCTGGAATCTGCCTTTCTCCAAGCCTCTCCAGTGTTTGGAGATTACAGGTGCATGTTGCCATACCCAACTTTTATGGAGGTGCTGGAGATCTGGATCCAGGTTCTCCAGGATATATATATCAAGGTACCAACTTAGCCAATGCCCAGCCCTGTAATTTTAAATAAATCACAAAATCATTACTTATGCTCAATGTGAGACAACATCATGCATAACTGAAGCATTAGGATGATAAGAACTACTCAGTTTTCCATGAGGAATTTCTTGTATTAGAATATCAGGTTAAACAGATTTTCAATAATGAAACACAGTCATCCATTCATTCATTACAGAGATTGATATAGCACCTGCGTGCCAGGTAATGACCATACTGAGTTTTGTTTTTCACACAGAAAAGAATGAAAATATCTTGTCTGTAAGGAGCTTATTAGGAACAGACAGGCATGAAGCCAGGCAGCAATAAAATCGTGTGATAAATGCCAGCCAGGGTAGAAGCTTGAACAAATCATTGCTCTGGGAAAGATGTTTCAGGGAAGGCTGGAAGATAAATTCTCAGAGTGACTGTGGTCTTGCACAATGAGCAGAATGTTGCTATAACATGCAATAAGATCCTCTGTCAGGCAGAGTCTACCGGAGTGCTTGAGAGGGCCCTTAGTGCACACAGAGAAACAAGGTACTCTAACAACATGAACTGAGACAGCACTTCAGCCAGCTCACCCTGAGCCTTGCTGACTTACCCACTAAACAGCCTATAAATCCCTATAACCCTGGTATATGCACCAGATACTCCTTACATGAACCATCTAAAATTCAGCCTATGGTATATCCTAAAGAATCTAACCAATAAAATAAATTATCAGAATGAATGATAAGCCTTTTTTTCTTTAAGAACGGAAAATCCTTTACTTTCTCTCTCTTCATTTATTTGTTTTGTAGAGAAGTAAATGTAAAGCTGTGCAGGTGTTACAGAGAGGAGTAAAAGGACCTGCTATGCAGCTCCAAACACCTCCGAGAGGCACTATTTGATCCTTTTTAACATCCAGTTTTATAGCCAGAGTAGAAGCAGTGGCCAGACAGTCTCATGGTAGCCTTGAACAAGCCTATTCTTCAAGATTTCACTGCCTACTGGGGATTCTTCTAGAAGTACAGGAACCCGCAGGCTTCATGAGGCAAGGGTTCCTTAACAGAGCCTGGATGTTGCCAAATGAACCGTGCCTGCTGGTCACCCAGCAGGGATGAAAGCAGGCTAGAAAAGAAAAGAGAAAGTCCACAAGACTGGGAACCAAAAGGACAGAAAACATGAGAAGAGTCACGCAGGGCAGGCATAGGTATATCAAGATATCAAGCTTATCCAAAGATGTGACCTTGCTAACCTCCCATACTACCAACTTTGTGGCTATTTTTACATATTTCATATACAGTCATTGCACAATAAATTCACCTCCAAACTTTAAAAAAGATTTTCACACTGGAGGCATGTTTTCCCCGGGCAGTGCATCAGAAGCTGCAGACGAGGACTGCTTCCAAAAAGCTCCTGCCTCCTCACCTGGGATCACCATTACACACCAGCCCACCCGGAAATGACTACAGATTCTCCCTCAAGGCCTGGAGTGTGTGAGTCTACTACAGCTTCTCTAGGGACCCACTTTTTCACTGATGCAAAAAGGGGAGGAACTAGAAAATTCTGCCTTGAGCTGCCTCACCCCCAGGCCAGTGTGGCACCTCCCTGGGTTTGGACAGATGAGGGAGAGTAAATGAGAAAAGGCAGGTATAAGGAGGATGAAAGAGAAGAATACAGAATCCCAACTTTTTTGTCCCTGGACATTTCCTGACCGCTGCTCACCAGCACCAGACTTGGCTGACTTCTACCGTCTCCTGGCTGGTCAACACCAGAAATGATTCTTTGTTGTCTTTTGTTCAAAAGACTCAAGAGACAAAGTGATAAAGAAAAACAAACAAAATCTGTTCCAAACACCACTGAAGGTCAATTTATGTTGACTACAGGTCAACATAATAATTATTATTTAGGGAGTTTGTTGGAGTAGATGTAAGGATAAAGCATCAGATGAATTTCAATAATTGGCTGTTAGAAGTTGAAGGCATGAAAAATCTCTAAAAATATTATGGTTATTTCATGAAATCAAGAAATAAAAAAGAAGGCAGCTTTGGCAAGGCACCCCATAAACAAAGAAAGAAAGAAATGTATTCATAAAATCTAGGCTTGCACCATAGCTGAGCATTCATAAACGATTCAAGCCTAACATATGCAACACACCCTTTATTTAACTGGCTTCTTTAAATCTGGCTGGACGACTTCATTTTTATCTCTCTTGTGCAATGACATCTATGAAACTGCATTTGTTTTCTGTCGCTGCTGACATGGATGATGATGCATCACTCCCATGAGAAATCAGCATGTGTTAGGAGCTAACCTGGGACCGTTAACTGGCAGCCCACTTCTCATTTGTAACCAGTCAGCTTGAAGTGATATGGGGGGGGGAGGGTGTTGGGAGCAGGAGAGGGCATAGAAAGAACAGCAAAGCATATTAATTTCACGTTCATGGGGAAGGCTGAAACATTTTTTACATATAGAAAGAAATTCTCCTGTCTTTTTTAACCGGAGGAAGGTTAAGTATACTTTACAACACCTACTGACTCAATAGCCTTCTGAAAGCCCTTAAGAAACTATTTTGCCACACTATGAAACAGCATAATTGTGAAGCTGTATAGAATATGATTACCCAGAGGGCTGCGATCATTTCAGAAGGTGAGAAAGTTGTAAGGCCGTTTCTCCAGGACATCTGTGTGGTTTTTCTTCTACCTGAAGTGAGGCAGAGCAGCGTTGTGCAATCATCACAGCTCTGCCTAGTACTTGTGAGCAGGGAAGGGCTGTTACTAGTTTTGCCTTCAGGAACCACGGAGGTGCTTTGGACGTGCTCGCTGTGCTGATATGTATGCCGTTCAACTCAAACTGAGTCAGAATGAAAAGGTGGCTCATTTTTAGTCTACACTTGGAAGGAGAGGGGAACTTAGAACCGAAGGACCTCAGTAAAGGACAAGAAGCTACCATGTCTGACCCTCGGAGGTAACTTGCTTCTCTCCTCTCCCTAGAGCGAATCACTTTTCTTCCCAGAAGCAACTTTTTTCTTCTTTTTTTTTTTTTTTAAGTTTAGTTACTGCGATGGCTATCCTTGGTTGTCGACTTGACTACATCTGGAATTAATTAAAGCCCAAGTGACTGGGTACAGCTGTAAGGGATTTTTCTTAATTAAATCATTTTAAGTGGGAAGACACACCTTTAATCTGGGCCACATCTCCTGGTGGCAGCTTATATAAATGTTGTGGAAGAAGGAAGCTCTTTGCTCTTGCTTCCTTCCTTACCTGCTTGCCCTCACTCCCAATTCACTGATATTAGAGCCTACTTCTTTGGGATTCTGGCTTCTACTGATGAGTAGCTGAGACATCCACCCTCATGGGCTGAACAGTTACTGATTCTTGGACTTTCCATTGGGAGACAGCTACTGCAGGACTAGCTGGGCCATAATGTGCAAGCCACCCTAATAAATCTAACATCTATCTATCCATATCTGTCCATACAGACAGATAGATCTTATCCATCTCTTCCCTGTCTCTCTACATATATACATTGATGGACAGATGATCTAGGCGATAGACAGCTATCTATCTGTAAGCCACTGTAATATATCTATCATCTATCTATCAATATCTGTCCATATAGACAGATAGATCTTATCTATCTCTCCCCTGTCTCTCTACATATATACATTGATGGATAGATGACCTAGGCGATGGACAGCTATCTATCTGTAAGCCACCGTAATATATCTATCATCTATCAATATCTGTCAATATAGACAGATAGGTCTTATCCATCTCTCCCCCTTATATATATTGACTGATAGATGACATAGATGATAGACAGCTATCTATCAGTTCTGTTCCTCTAGAGTCTAGAGAACTCTGAATAATAAAGTTACAAATCTCTTCCCCAGCCTCCTAATACTGATGACCTATATAAATCACTTGATGTCCCAAAGGGTCTTTACACTTTGTACCATCAGCATATTTCTAACTTAAGTGGTCTTCTATGGCCTAACAACCTACCCCGTTTCTCTTCTTCCAGACAGTCAATGTCATCCCTCCTCTATTCCTACATCCATTTCTTGCCCTATCTATTATATCTATTACTATTCTTTTTGACTCTGTGCCCATTCTAAATACTCAGGGCTGTCGACTTTGCTCCCCTTGCCTAACAATAATGACCATTGTGGTTTCTGGTTTGTGTTGAACATGTACTATGTGTTAGTCATGTTAGGCCTTTACATGAGTGATTTCATTCAATTCTCATCATACTCTTAGGGCAGAGATGTTATTACTACCCCCAGCTAGAGATGTGTAAACTACACTCGTGGTATTGGAGAAAGTGTGACTAGCTGAGAATATAATTCAAGCTTAAAGCCAGTGTTCTGACCTACTTTGGTAAATTCAATTTAAAGCTAAATGTTTTTACTCTTTCAAGAAACCCTTCCAATCTCTCCTCTTTTTTTCTCCCATGCTCGCCACCTACTGCAGAACATATTTATTATTATTTACATATTGGTCCTTTATTAGTTCCCTTAGCAAGTGGATTTCATAAGCATACTCTCAGGGTCATACAGCTGCTTATCAGGAGTGAATGAAATCAGCCTGTACCAGCCTCCTAGAGACCAGTTGGAAGGCGAGGCTCTAACCAAACAACTATACAAATGTACCATAAAATCCTAAATGATAATCTCTATGGAGAAGAACTTCAGGAGTGGGTGATGCATTTGTCTCTAGGTGTCATGTGAGTACATGTAAGCCACATTGATTTTCTCAGTGTGAACCTGCTTGCAACTTGATAGGCATTAAGTGTGACATCAAGACATTAAAGGGACTATTTAGTCTAGAAATTGTATTTTCAATCAGCAATTGAAGTTAGTGTTATAGAAAAGGAATTGTACAAATTTTTGACATTATAGCATGATTAAAAATAGAAAATGATGTAAATATTTTGAAGGAAAAAAGTAAAGCTGATTTGACAAGGTTGTCTCAGTGTAAGTTTTTCTACTCGAGAAAGCACTTATTCAATTTTATATGAATACGATGGTGTTGAGAACACCGCACACTTTACTCAAATTATGCAAACTGTTAGCTGGGGGCCTGGAAGGACAAATGAGTACCCAGACTTCTGATTACTGGTGCTATCTTCTATCTGTCCTGATGCTATCTGTTTAATTCAAATATTTAACAAATGGTCTTTACAAAAACAACAACAACAACAACAAAAATATCCAAATGAAAGGCTCAGATATGGCATTTTCAATCTTAGCTTCATGTGGGAAGCATTCATTCAGTTAGAATATGACTGTGATATTTTAAATCAATTTTTAACCTACTATCTTAAGTGCTTCTGACCTGATAGCCAAAACCATAAAAAATACTCAGAGTGACATCTTCGAATAAGATACTGCAACCCAATGATTCAAAAACAGTACTACTGAAATAAATAAACACAATAAAGGGCAGGTACAAAAATCAGCCTAGGAAATCTAAATAATATCATAAATAACCCAGAAACATTACGGATTACAGGCAACCTTTTTTAGTTGTTAATTTATGTCATAGTTTAATTGAGTACTTCACTATATCAAATGGGAAATGGATTTGATTATTGGGATAGATGATTAAAATACATCAAAATGAAAAAAAAAGTCCATTTGCTCACCTCACATATCAAGACCTTAGTGCCATTTACAACGCTACCCTGCAAGCATGTATACCCTGGGGTTTGCTGGAATGGCTATGTCAATGCCCTCCTCACCTCAATATGGAGATAATTTTGAGCATGCAAATCAGGTAGTGCTGATGCACAGCTTGGAGTTTAGTGTTGAGAGATGTTATGTGAATATTACACTAAAGCAGTAAGAAGTACTGCTTCAGGAATTACTAGACTCATGCCTCAAACTGTGGACAGCATGGACCTGAAAGATTCTATGTCTCTGGGCTGTTGTGATTTTTCTCCACTAGAAGAATAACCAGGGGCAGCAAACCTGACAATACCCACATCTGGTGGGAGCCTGGCTGCTGTTGAAATCTGCATAACACTCTGCTTTCAGTAGTGCTGCAGTTTGGATCTGGAATGTCCTAAACCCTATGGGCGCTGGTGAGCTTTGGGCTGCTACCTACAATGCTGCTGGTTGATAGGAACCCTTTAGGGGGCGGGGTTTAGGAGATAATGTTAGGTTACTGTGGGTATGTCCCTGAAGAAAGATTAAGACCCAGCCCCTCCCTCCTCTTTTTGCTTCCTCTGCCACTCTACATGTTCCTGCTACTCACCACAGGCTCCAAGACAATGAGGATAACCTGTCATGGACCGAAACCAGAAAGCAATCTTCGTCCTTGTAAACTGAGTATCTATGGCATTTTTCACAGTGACATAAAGTCGGCTAACACATACTTACTTGGCTTTCCATCCTTTCTCAACCTCTAGAGATTTAAACTACTTCATTCTGAGCAACATTTGTTTCCTACTAAATGTCTACTCTTCTCAAAGCAACTTTTCTTCTGGTCCATTTGTCCCTTGTTCCTTTGCTTAACTACAGCAGCTGACAGACACTGGCAGCTGCCTATTATTGGGAAATATTATCCAAATACCTTTTCTTCACTCAAACCACACATAGCTAAATATATATGCAAGGTGATAAACTATGCTTATCCTAACACAGTTTTGATGAAACAAGACATAATATTTTATTTTTATAATAATTGTACCTTAAATTATAGCACTTATTGCCCATTTAGTAATGAGATTACAGATTAAATTACTCAAATTATTTTCACTTTGATTCAACGATGCATTCATGTTTTGAGTATCACAAATTCCAAAGTAGTATCTCATTTTATATATATATATCTAATTTTAAAAATTATTTAGAAAAAAATAAAATATTCTAAGTTAGAGAAAGACAAGTCTTTCTAAAACTAAACATTTCTTGATAACATTAATAAAAATACAATTGGAGTAGCTCCTCAAAATGACCTAAGAATACAAAGCATAAAATAAAAAAAATCTATTAAGATCCAACCTCTCTGTAGAGCATTGTTTCAGTTACACAATGTCGTAATCTCAAGATGGCAGGCCTTAACAAAAGGGTATTTTTTCTGACAGTTATGCCTTAAAGAAACTAGAGTGCCTAACAAAACCACAAATAAAATACCCTAGCGATGAGAGATGAGTAGCCCCAAAGGCCAATTAGTTACGAAAAGACTTTGACTAAGCACGCAGGAGGCAGGACTCTAGCTCCCCACCGTCACAATGGAAAGGATGAAAATACTTGCTAAACCAGTCTCCTTGAGGCTACAGGATGAATAATGGAGTGGCCACTGCTTTCAAGACACAGCACACGGGCAGAAACTGTCCTAAACAGAGAGGGTGCGACGGTGAAGAAGGACACTACTGCAGCAGCCTCGCAGTCTCACACGGAAAATGCTCCACTCTGCTGCAGGTCAGCCTCCTAAGAAGATGCAACACATTGCAAGATGTTTGTTCTGGGCAGGGCTGATGTACTCTTGTGTCGCAGCAGCTCCCTAGGCTGCATCCCATCGCTCAGCCTATGGTTCCTATCCTTGATCTTGCCCTCTGCGGCAGTCTCTGAATGCTGCCAGTCTGATTTCTCTCTGATGCCTACAGGATTAAATTCCAGCTTATGAACACACTGTACAAGACTCAGCCTGACCTGCACTTACCCATCTTCTCAGCTGCCTCTCCCTCCTTTCCCCACCTGTTTCCAACACACCCAGCCTCAGCCTCTGGGCCTAAGCACTGACTCATGCTTTCTCTGAAATGCTTTCCCTTGTGTCAGCCAGAACAATTCCTTCTCCATGAAGACATTCTTACCATCCTAGCTGGTGCTTACCCAAGCACTCCACTTACATATGCGTATTACATATGTACCTTCTGCAAGAGATTGTATCTTAAGCACCGCCCCCAGATGTCTACATGGTAAATAAAGGCTTGTTCCTAGGGTGGGACTATTAAGAACTGTTGGAGCTTCAGCAGGCAAGGCCTAATGGCAAGCTCCAGATCACTGGGGCTATGCTTTTGAAGGGGACCCTGGAAGGCCAACCCCCTCCCTCCACCCCTGCCTCTTTTGCTGTACAACCACAAGATGAGTAACTACATCTGCTCAGCTGGCTCTCCTACATAGGCCCAAAATGACCACGCTAAATTCCCTGAACTAAAATGTCTCAAACTGGCCAATAGACAACATAAACCTTTCCCTCTATGAGTTGATCATCACAGGAATTGGTTACAGTAACAGAAAACTGGCCAGCACACCTTTATGAGACTGTTTTGAGGCAGAGACAGTCCCGTTTGTCACCTAATATGAGTGAGAACATGCCAAGCACATAGCGACATTCAGTTTTTTTGGTAAACAGTGAATGAATAATGTTTTATACAAGTTTTGCTCATTATAGAGATAGGCTGGGAAACGAAAATTGAGACCATTGAAAAAGTCAAGCTCATTATTTAAAAATAAGGGGAGAGGGGAGCACTAGCGTTCACTTAGCACTTGGGAACAGTGGCGACTGTCACTCTAAAGCTTAGTCTTCCACTGGGTCAGTCAAAGAATTTTCAACATGATTAGAGTCAAAAAGAAAACTTCGCCTAAATCCTCCAGAGTGATGTGATCTCTCAGCATTAGTTTTTCCAGACTACAGGCTAGAATCCCAGGCCAGAGTGTTGTCTCAGCATTAGTTTTTCCAGACTACAGGCTAGAATCCCAGGCCACATACACCCACCACCAGCCAGCCGATCAGGCCTGCTCCCATTCTGTGACCATTAACCTAGCGCTCTGGAGAGGATGCTTACTTTGTATCTGCTTTCTGATCTGGAAGGTGTGGGAATATGTCCTTTTTTCTTAAAGGTTGTGAAGTGTTTGCACTGAGGACACGGCTTGGTGCTGGAGTCAATTCGGCCAAGTTCCAAGAAGTACTTATACTTGATGGAGTCTTCATGGGTCAAGTTGTAGACGACAGTAGTTTCCTCCAGGAATTCGAAACACTCCGTGATTGGGCATTTGATTTCTACTTGGCCAAGCTGCACCTAGGTGAAAGGACAGAAGGGAAAGGAAAGCCCACTGGTTATTAAGGTTCTGTTGCTTGACTTTGTGCACAGCGCTAATTATCTTGTGCTTTCAAGAAAAGGTTATAAGCCACTGCGTAACAAATGCTAGTCATTTTGAAACCTACACTGAGTACCAAAAACTAATCGTGATCCGTAGGATGCTTACATGCTCTGTGACAATTATGTTTGTGAACTTATTTGGTGATCCACAGGTTCATTAACGAAACAAATGACCATTCTACTTTTTTGGAAACTGCAGGGTGAGAGAGCACGCAGACAGCGAGCCAGCTCTAAGTCACCGAACGAGTCAGCATCCTGGGACCCGCCAACCAAAGGCACTGCAGAGATTTCAACCTTAGTACATACACCGCTTCAGCACTCTGCTTTGGGAGCATCTTTAGAAAGCGAAATTTCATGAAGCCTTTATGTTCAGTAGCTACCAGTTTATAAAAATAATGACCCAAAGTTAATATTTTCTTTGGTACTTCCCTGACAAGCACATAAACAGCTCTGATGTTATCGTAATCTTAGAAGTAAGAAAAGAAAAACAAGAAAAGCTTGGGTTGCTGAGATGGCTCAGCACATGTAGGTGCTTGCCAACTCAACCTAACAACACGAGTTCAATCCCCCAGACCCACACAATAGAAGAGGACCAACTTCCAAAAGTTGTCCTCTGACTCCAGAATCACACTTTGGCAAAAGCTAGTCCCCTTTCCTACATGTACATCAAATGAATAAATATAAAACAGGTAAAAATACATTGGTACTATTATGTCATTGCCGTACAATGGCAAAATCTGTTGTAACTATGAGCACACTTATCAACAAATAAATATTATGAAGATATTTAAAAACTAAACCTGTTTGTTGACACATTTTATACAACTTTAATGTAAAATTAGAGGGTAATTTATACTTTAACACAGCAGTTAAGAGCACTGCCTGCTCTTCCAAAGGTCCTGAGTTCAATTCCCAGCAACTACATGATGGCTCACAACCATCTATAATGAGATCTGGTACCCTCTTGAGGAAGAGTCATCCTCATCAACTTAGACCATGAAACCCAATATAGACAAGTTCAAAAGAATTGCAAATATGCGCTGCCCATGCATGCTTCAGCATTGCCAGGACATAAATTTCAATCAAATTTCAATATACTGGTAAGGAAATTTTTTAAAGTCAGCCAGACTCTGTAGGTTACTGTCATGTTAGCTCATGCCTTTTCCTGGCATTACCATGTCCTTCCCAGCTTTTTTCTGCCTTTAACTTCTAACCTACTTTCTCTCAAATTTGTGTGTGATGATCAGCGAAGTCGAAAGGAGTGTGAGTTTAAGACTTTTATTTTTAGTTGTTCCTTTCTGCCATGCTTCTTCTTCAGACCATGTGGCTTTCTCCCATTTGTGCCTTAGTCTTTCTGCCTTCTTTTCTCTTGTGTGTGGGTGTGTTCGAGTTCTCAGAATGTCAAGTGTAGCAGCAGGTCAAAATCAGAGAGTTGTAATTGTTTGTCCTGTGAGTTTCCAGTGACACCCTGTGTCACACCGTGGGCTGGGGGCAAAGGAGAGTCTAGGCTGTGGCTAGAGTCGCCCTTTACTACTTTGGAAAACTTCTCAGTTCCTCTTTATCAAGCTTTACTTTCTGCATCTCTTAAAGATGAGTTGTGTTGGGATTTTTTGTATCAGCCATCTTCTGTCATATTTATTGTGAGCGGCATCTAGTTCCCATTTCAAATGCTAACAGTAACATCCTTCTCTCCAGATCTAGTTCTGTGGTCTTCTGGATAAACTAATGCAGTACTGTCTCTGGAGTAAAACAGACGTTCAGACAGTTTCCATTTATAGCCAGGTTGGCCTCCAATGGCAGTTTTCCCTGCTCAGCCACCTGAGTGCTAGGTGTGCCTCTACATTCTGCTTCCTATCTATGTTTTATAATAAATTACTTTAAGCTACACTTCGTGCAAGAAGTCCTTATAAGCTTTTCATAGAGACAAAAATACCCACAGAACAATAAACTTTATGAAGTTTGCAACAGGTATTTAAAATGATAAGATGTTCCTTCTTTTAATATCCTGTATTTATCCGCTGAGAATGGGGCACTGACTTCAGTGCTGAAGCTAGACAGGTGCCTATCAGGAACGAGGCAGTCACAGTTGGGACCCAGAGTGACGACAGTGTCAGCCTGACAGGGTGCTGCACAAAAGATGGGGGTAGCTTGATCTCTTCAGACCTGGGAGCCTCAGACTAAGCTTCTTTGACTGAGTGAAGCCAGGTGGGAGCTTAAGATCAATGGGACTTAGTCAATAAGAGCAAAGCTGCTCCAAGGAGCCAAAAGAACCAACAGGGTGAAAGGCCTGGAGGCAAATGCAGAGATCTCTAGGGCAGGGGTGCTGTGTTCTATTCACCCCTACTGTACTGACTACACAGCAAACATTCAAGTGAAGTTAAGATTATACCCTTAAAAGGGGGTGGAAAAATAAGATTGGATCCCAAAATATGAGTACAGAAGAGGCTGTAAACAAGAACTTGGGTCAAACCACAAGGGCAGGGCATTAGCATATCTGAGGACCCTGAACTTTTTTCCCTATAAAAACAAATACTTAGTTCTTAGTACATGGAGGCACAGTTTCTCACATTTATTGGGGTGGGGGGAGCCCACTTTTATGCCTAAGAACCCAGGCTACAAAATGCTTCCAGCTTGCTGCTTGAATTTGGCTTTTCTCTCTTTTTGTATATAAGTGGTAGTGATGGATGCAACACTTTTATAGCTAACCGGGACAGTTGAGTCTTATGGAAATGCCATGTAGTTTGGAAAGTAGAACCATCCCAGGCATCCCAAGGATGAGGCTATCTTGTTTCTTTTGGAGCATAGGTGTTTATTACCTGACCACACTGGGATGCGTCCACCATCCAGCCAGGCACCTGCTCTTCTATTTCTATGGTTCTTGGCTTTTTCTGCAAAGCTATTCCATTTCCATGGATACCTTATTTCCTGTAGTTTTCATAGTCTCTATCCTTTCTCCAAGTTCTCAAATCCTTACCCCACAACACTGAGTCACTGACCTCATGCAGCATTTTACTGATCACAGGGAGACATGGTGCACCTATGATCCAATCACCTACTAGCAATTCCATCAGTCTATCTCCATCTGGCCCTCTCTTCTGGATTCCCTTTGGTATAAAATGTAATTAGCTTCTAGAACAACTGCACAAAACATCCTGGAAGTCTTTTGAGAGTTGAAGTTTCCTGGCCTACTCTAGACCTACAACATTCAGAATTTGAATTATATTCAGGAAGCCAATAATTGGCAGTTGGAACAATGACTCAAGCCTTTCAATTACTCATGCTTCCTCCTAAGAACAACATCCCCTTCTCATGCACAGTGTGACTAATGACCTATCTGACTCTTGGCAGTTACATGTGTATCTTTTTCAGAGTGGTTTTCTCAAAAGATTATTAGACAAGCATCTTGACAAGTAAGCAATGTGTACTCATTTATTTATCCAGCAATATACATTCTATTAATTCAAGTATACAATTAGAAAATCCTTTAACACTAAGAAAGTAAAAATTGTCCTTCAAGCAATAGTTGTTAAGCATTAAGTCTTTCTGGGTGGTACATGGCATAACAGCATCTGTTGGACTGCAGCAAACTGTGGGCAACATGACAGACTCCTAGAGAGATAGAGGGGACGGCTATGCTGGCCTTGTTGGAGGAAAAAAATGCAGATACAATCTTTGCCATAATGGAGAAATGGCAGCTTTCCATTGAGCCTGAAGACCTGTGATACAGAGAAACTTTCCACAGACAAAAGAACCAAGGACCGTGCTCCCAGACAGGAGGAACGTGATGTGCCTATGTTACAGAACACAGGCCAGCGGATAAAGTTTGCCAAGCTAGGGACTGAAATCAGGCTGCAATCTCAGGTGGGATATGATCATATAGGCCTTGTTGATCATCTTAAAAAATTCTGGATTAAACTGTAAATTCAATATGAATCATTTCCAGATTTTAAAAGAAGGGGTAATTTGTCACATTAAAAACAAACAGCTGGGTGGTGGTGGTGCTTGCCTTTAATCCCAGCACTTTGGGAGGCAGAGTCAGGTGGATTTCTGTGAGTTTGAGGCCAGCTTGATCTACAAAGCAAGTTCCAGGACAGCTAGGACTGTTACACAGAGAAATCCTGTCTCAAAAAATGAAAACAAAGAAAGAAACAAACAAAACCAAACATTCAAGGTCTTCTTAGAGAATGTACCATACGGAAGTCAAAATGCAAGCTAAGGCAATGGCAGCCCTCAGCTGAGGCCTGGCTCTACCAGATGTCCATTCAGCAGGCAACTGGTGACTGAATCTGGGTAACTAAGGGACAGCCAGTATGAATTACGGAAGTGAGACCAATGGGGTCTTTTTTAAATTGACAAAAATTATCTGTGTTTATGCTACACATGATACTTTAAAATACAGATACACTGTGGACTGGCTACATCTGGTTCCAATATTTATTACTTTGGAGTGGGAACATTTAAATCCTATTTTCTTAGCAACCTTCAAGTTTATCATTATTAATTGTAGGCACCATACTAGACAATAGTTCCCTTGAATGTATTCCTTCTAATTGAAATTTTGTATCCTTTGACCAACATTTGCCAAATAGCCCATATCTTTCTTTTTTTAATTTTTAATTTTTTATTAAATCCTTCTCATTTTAATTGTTTGGATAGGAATGTGCTATACATTTTTACCCATTCCCTTTCCACCCTCCTCCCTCCCCTTCCACTCTCAATGCTCCCAATTTACTTAGATCTTTTTTCCCTTTGCTAGGCAGATCTATGTATGTCTTTCTTAGGGTCCACTTTGTTACCTAGGTTCTCTGGGGTTGTGGCCTGTAGCCTGGTTGTCCTTTGCTTTATGTCTATCATCTACATATGAGTGAGTGCATATTATATTTGTCTTTCTGGGTCTAGGTTACCTCACTCAGGATGGCTTTTTCTAGTTCCATCCATTTGCCTGCAAATTTCAAGATGTCATTGTTTTTTACTGCTGAGTAGTACTCTATTCTAATGTGTAAATGTGCCACACTTTCTTTATCCATTCTTCAGTTGAGGGGCATCTAGGTTATTTCCAGGTTCTGGCTATTATGAACAATGCTGCTATGAACAGAGTTGAACAAATGTTCTTTGTGGTGTGAGTGTGCACCCTTTGGGTATATGTTCAAGAATGGTACTTCTGGGTCTTGAGGTAGATTGGCTCCTAATTTTCTGAGAAAACGCCATACTGCTTTCGAAAGTGTCTGTACAAGTTTGTACTTCCACCAGCAATGAAGAAGTGTTCACCTTCTCCCACATCCTCTCCAGCATAAGCTGTCATTAGGGTTTTTGATCTTAGCCATTCTGACAGGTGTGAGATGGTATCTCAGAGTTGTTTTGATTTGCATTTCTCTGGTGGCTAAGAATGTTGAACATTTCCTTTAGTGACTTTTGGCCATTTGAGATTCCTCTGTTGAGAGTTCTCTGTTTAGATCTGTACTACATTTGTTTATTGGATTATTTGGTCTTTTGATGTCACATTTCTTGAGTTCTTTGTATAATTTGGAGATCAATCCTCTGCCAGATGTGGGATTGGTCTTTTCCCATCCCATAGGCTGCCGTTTTGTTTTGTTGGTCATGTTTTTTGCTTTACAAAAGCTTCCCAGTTTCAGGAGATCCTATAATTGTTGTTCTCAGTGTCTGTGCTACTGGGGTTATATTTAGGAAGTGGTCTCCTGTGCCAATGCATTCAAGGCTACTTCCCATTTTTTCTTCTATGAGGTTCAATGTGGTTGGTTTTATGTTGAGGTCTTTGATACATTTGGACTTGAGTTTTGTGCATGGCAATAGGTATGGATCTATTTGCATTTCTCTACCATGTCGACATCCAGTTACGCCAGCACCATTTGTTAAAGATGCTTTCTTTTTTCCACTTTATAGTTTTAGTTTCTTTGTCAAAAATCAGGTGTTCATAGGTGTGTGAGTTTATATCAGGGTCTTCGATTCGATTCCATTAGTCCACCTGTCTGTTTTTGTTCCAATACCAAGCTGTTTTCATTACAAGCTCTACAGTAGCTGTTTTCATACCAACCTCATATAGCTGTTTTCATGCCAAGCTCTATAGTAGAACTTGAGGATATATATATATATATATCTTTCCCACCACGGCCACAAGCCAGCTCTGAATAATTGGAGCTATTTTAGCTCCTCTGAGTTCATCCTTTTCAGGTTCTAAATAAACTAAGATCATCTGGCATTTTTCTTTCTGTGTCTGCCTACTTCACTCAACATGTTACTCAACATTTGTAATGCTGCCACAAATGACAGGATTTCCTCTTTTTATGAACAAAAAAAAACCTCCAGTGTTTGTGTATGTACATTTATAAATATGACAATATAGAGCAGTGGTTCTCAAACCCTTTGGCAAACATCTATCTTAAAAAAATACTTACATTATGATTCGTAACAGTGGTAAAATTACAGTTATGAAGTAGCAATGAAAATAATTTTATGGCTGGGGTCACCACAGCATGAACTGGATTAAAGGGTTGCAGAACTAGGAAATTTGAAAGCCCCTGATATGAAGCTTATTGTCTTCATCTACTAATAGATACTTAGGTTGATTCTACATCTTAGCTCTTGTGAACAATGATGCAATAAACATGGGAGTGGAGATATCTCTTTTACATTTATTTTTTGTGTGTGTGTTTATATATATATTTAATTATTTTGCATATATGTGTGAGCAAAATATATGGACATATATTTTGTGATAAGTGACTTTGTGGTGGTTAATTTGAGAGGAGCCATTCTTTCATTGTACAAAATGGTTGTGTAACTTATTTTATTTATTTTAAATTAACTTTAGGGAGTCAGCATATGCAGCACATGTGGAGGTCAGAGGGCAATGTGCAGGAGTCACTTCTCTCTTTCTGCCACACGGCTCCTGGGGATTCAACTCAGATGTTCAAGCCTACCAGCAAGCACTCTTACCCACTGAACATCCCACCAGCCTGGCGACAGAAACTTACATTCCCATCACTAGCACCCAAGGGCTTTCTTTCCCCCACATTCTCCAGCATTTATCCTTTTTACATTTTGTAGTACCATTTTTATGGTGGTAAGAACAAAAATAACAGGCATATAAAGTAGATTAATCAGTGAAAAATCCTTCATGGCCTTGACAACATCAGTTAGTGCTGGCAGTCTTGGGTATGATGGTACTTGGGTGTGATGGTACCACTTCATAAAACCTATCCAATGTTTTATAAAACTTTCATTAGGAATAATTACAAACATATGATGAAAATGGTAGACAGGCACGATGAATCCTCAAGGATTCATTCTCCCATTGAAACAATTGTCAACTAATGACCAATCCTATTTCTTTGAGGATTTGATTCATTTAGTTCTTGCATCTTACTTTGGAAGCAAATTACCAAACATCACGCCATTTCTTTCATAAACATTTACATATGGCTCCAAGATTAAGAAGATCCTTTGCAACTATAACCATGATTCCAAACATTTTCCCACATGTCTATTAAATATCAAATCAACGTTTTTAAAATGTCAGCTAACTTCTGTTTGCAGTACATTAAAGTTCTGAATATACAAAACTTATTTTGCATTTTTGTTGTGCTCAATGCTAATACCACTACTTACATCGCTGAAAAATATGTTCTCTGTTTCTCCCGAACAAGTTCATTCTTGTAAGAAAAAAAATTACTTAACTGTAAAACAATCTCAAAGGTGTCAGCAGGAAGCATAATTATCCACTTAACACCTGAGATAGATGGCTAATTTGCCACATGAGAGAACTCAAAAGTAATTTAGTGGCTAAGGTGAGAGGTGCCTCTGAAGTGCTGGATTAATTAATTAAAGTCTCCAAAGAAAAGGACAGGAAAAAGTACAATCTAGAGCCTCAAGCTCAACTTGTCAAGTGTTTAGTCTGATCTGGACCTTGGTTTTAAGTGTTAGACATGAGCTTTACAGGGTGTTTACAGCCTTTTGCTCACTTGATACCTAAGGAGTTCATACTGTCGCTGTCCTGAGATATTGAGAACAGCAACAAGACACCTTCAGCAACTACAGCATGCACTGAGTGCTGAGCACCACCGGGCCAGTGGCTTTCTGGCTCACTGCTTTCCAGAATCTGTAACCACAGGAAGGTAGATATCTGCTCTACTGGGGCACATGCTTTGGGGTGGGGGCATTTGTGTACATGTGTGTGGATGAGCATGCCTGTGTGTGCAACTTGGGTGAGGAGGCCAAAGACGAGGGATGGACAAGTGTTTTCACTCATTGATTTCTTTCTGGACTGAGGCAGGTTCTCCTGCTGAACCCAAAGCATGCTAGTTTGGCGATCCAACATGGCACTGCGATCCCGTCTCTCCCTCCTGAGTGCCTGGAATACAGGCAGGGCCATACCTGCTGGGTTCCTATGGGAGTGCTGGGGATTAAAACTTCTGTCCTCATTCGTGTACAACAAGTACTTATCTACTGAGCCATCTAAACACCTTTTTTTTTTTTTGCACACTTAGCAGCTTCCACAGTATCCTGTGATGGTAACTAAGAGATTTTTCTTTTCATAATGAGAGAAATCATCAAGCCAGAGTTCTCTCAGGTACAAGCAGGATCAGTGCAAAGAAAATCATTATTTAGCGACCTGAAACAAAAACACCACACACAGTACTATTACTACTACTAATAATAAAATTCAACCAAATAAAAAAGGCATATCACCAAATGGAAATACTTCAGCCCTAGGTGCCTAATGAAAGCAAATTCACTAAGCACCCAAGGATAAAATAACATTAATAGTACACAATAATTTTTAGAGAAAAGGGGAAAGAACGAGAGGAGATCATTGCAGTGATTGGTTTATGAAGTTAGCATAATCCTAAAAACCAAACCTGCAAATGAAGTTGCAAAAAAACCCAATATTCAGCAATCTCTTCTATAAACATTGATGCAAAAACCCTGAGAGATTATTAGCAAAGAAAACAGCTCAATGCATGAGAGATAACATGATAAGGTTGACTATATTTCAAAAATGCAATCAAAACTGTCAGTTGAAGTAATTCACACATGACTAGTACAAAGGAGCCTTTTTGGCTCTCTGAGTAGCGCCATGGTGTTTGTCAAGAACAAGCAACTGACAAAAGTTGGTTGATGTGGGATTCCCCTCTGTGTGCTGTGAATACCATTGGTGAATAAAGAAACTGGCTAGGCCGGTTGATAGGGCAGATTAGAGCTAGGCAGGGAAAAGTAAACTGAATGCTGGGAGAAAGAAGGCGGAGTCAGTGAGAAGCCATGTAGCCCTGCCAGAGACAGACACCAGAACTTTACCCAGTAAGCCACAGCCTTGTGGCGATACACAGATTAATGGAGATGGGTTAATTTAAGAAATCGGCTAGCCAGAAATACACTTAAGCTATTGGCCAAACAATATTGTAAATAATATTGATTCTGTGTTATTATTTCAGGGCTGAGCAGCCGGGAACAAACAAGTGGCCTCCTACAACCATTGGTAAAGGGGAGCCAAGAAGAAACTGGTTCAGCCATTTTCTAAGATCTGTCAAGTATGAAAGCTCTGGATAGTTCAGTATTAGAAATAGTGGGAAACCAATGATCACAAAGACTCAAGAAACCAGAACCGTATCCCACACATTGGAGACTGTGTATGAAGTAAGGCGAGCCTAGCTGATCTGCAGATTAATTAGGTCGACTACTGATGATGTTTGAGGCAAGACTGATTAATTTCCACAGAAAGGATCTTACCTGGAACAAAATATATGCTATGGTCAAAAAAGTGGAGTTGGTCAGTAAACGTCCTACAGACCACTCTTAAACATTACAGGCTATTATCATTGCTTTGGGAAAGGAACATAACCAGTCTTACCTAGCTGTGAACCCTGGAAACTATTTTCAAATAATGAGTAGCCTGACAAGATAGGCCCACTAGTGCAACAGTGGCAGGAATGTTAGGCGATTAATCAACCACTTTCTGATTGGATGTAAGGTCCAATACATTAAGGTGAAATCATGTCTAGTACCACTAACTGCACCAAAAACCTGAATGTGGTTATGGCATTGGCCCTTGGGAAGAACCTAATATTATTATTCTTCCAAATGGACACAGACAAATTCTTTTCTTTATGCTTACAGGCCATGCATTTCTCAACCCTAATTAGAAAAGTGTCTTTTTGCAGTAGATGGAGGTTAATATAGACACCTACAAGTGGTCACCATGCAGAGCTTAAATGACTATAGTGTGCTCTTAACTGGGACATCTATATCACACCCCTCATCTCAAGGCTCAAGGATCACCTCAGAAGAAGGGGTAGTAAGAATTTAAGAAGCAGAGGTAGTAAATGTTGGCAGTGAAAAAGCAGTTGCAGGCCACTGCACATTTGAACTCATAGAAGCTGTGACTACATCCAAAAGACTTGCGTAAGACAAAGCCAGCCAAAACATGGATGGGGAAATCTCATTAAGTTACACCCCTAGCTAAGAAACTCTCGGCAACTGATGACTTTTGGTGTGGTGCGGAGTCAGTTTCCGTTAGGTCAAGGATGAGACCCCTGAGAGGCTAGTTATGTTACAGTAGACAGCCCTACACCCTGTGTACATAAAGGAACTCGGTAGGCTTTTAAAACAAGCATATGAAATTAGGAAGGAAAATGCTTGTGGGGAGAGGGATAGAATTGTAGAGGGTGGTATGGGGTGGATTAGATCAAAACACACATTCATATATGACATTCTCAAACAACAACAAAAAGGCAGACTGTATTACAGATTATGGTAATGTTAAGCCTCCTAACAGCTATTTGCTTCCTCTATTCACCATTTGTTTTGCAAAACACAACAACCAGTGGGCAAAATCTCTTAACCTCAGCACTAACACATCTGCCATACCCGGAAGATGATAACAGAAATCATGATCCAAGAGTAACACACAGATGTCTTGAAAGAAGTGGTTAATACACTGATCTGGCCAGCATTGGGGGAAACATGGGACAGCATGCCAGTCCATATACTTCTTCAGGGTGCTTTCCTTAGGAAGGAGACATGCTGAAGAAGGTCCGGTTTGAACTGGGAAGGTTCCTGGAGCTTCATGGTGAAGGCAAGAGGTCTGGACCAGCTGCTGGTGGGGAGATGAGACAGGTGCTAACGAACATGAAGCACCAGTCTGTTGAAAAGTTTAAAAAAAGTTTGTCATTATTATATTATATATAATATATAAAAATTAAAATATATAATACATTATAAATATATTATTATATTGAAATTTAAAAATATGATATAATAATATACACTATATTATAAATAATATTAAAATTTGTATATATTATATATAATACAATAGTATAATAATGACAAATTTTTAAAAATCCTACTTTTGACAAATAAATTTAAAACACAATAAAGGATAAAAAAACATTTGATCACCACACATGGGAAAACATATTTGATACACTCAACATCCACTCAAGAGAAAATCTTAGCAAACTAGTGTTACATGGACATTTCCTTAATGTGATGAGTAATAGCTACAAGGAAACCCAGAGCAACATCACAATGGTGAAATTTTCTTCTTGAAGTTAGGCATGGGGCAAATTATAGCCAATGCCACCATCATTCAATACTGACTAGAACTCATGACCAAAGTAAGATAACAAAAAGAGGAAATGAGAGTGAAACCCTTGCAAATGAAGAACTCAAATCCCCCATGACTTGCAGATTTCATGACCATACACGCACAAAATTTAAGTTCTAACAGAAAAACACCAAGAATTAAGTGGGAATCTAGAAAGAGAAGGATCCTGCATGGCTTGGTCCTGAAGCTGACCTGACAGGAGCTGACGAAGGGGGAAATGACAGATACACAGACACATAACGTGCAGAAAAGCGGGGGCCTTGTGGAGATGCACCACCAATAGCAGCAACGGCAACCAGAAATTCAGCATGTTCATTTTCTGCATCTGAGCCAGAGGAAGGTTTACTGAACACAGCTGAACAAGGTCTCCGCAAGGCCGCTGTCTTGGGCCGCAATCATCTGGAAGGAGGAAGCTGTGGTTGAGTTTCTGCATAGGCTGTCAACATTCACACTTGGACCAGAGGCAGGCTTTGCTGTTCCTCTGAGCCTCAAAGGCAGGCTTTGCAGTTCCCATGGGTCTGAGGCACTAGGGTTATTGACATAGCTGTGCTCATGTCAACAAAGCACATTCACTCAAGACTTCTCCCACTCATTACACATTCATTTAAGACTCCCTCTGCTCCACATGAACAAGTATGCTAAATAGTTCAGTCATACAAATGTGTACGTCTATAAACTGGTTATGAGAAATTAAAAATAATGCTCAAGAGCCAATGATATTTTAGATGGTATAAATATTTCCAATAGAAATAAATGTAACAAAATACCTCCTCGCAGAAACATCTGAAGTATTTTGGAGTTAGAAAAGCAGCAAATGAATGGAAGGACATACTGCATTCTTGAACTGGAAGATTCAACACTGTCAGATGTACAACCAACCCATAAGGAGTTCCAAATTCAAGTTCAGTGAAATTTATATAAGTTTTCCTTTTTTATTTTGCAGGAAAAGTGGGCTCAAAGGTATAAGATAATTTGAAAACGTATGTGAATAACCATGACACTTTCTCCTGTTTGTGCTCCCCAAAGTCCCTATATTGACATTTAATTATCAGCATAAATATCAGGACATAGGGCCTTTGAAAGGTGATTACATCATGAAGTGAGAATAGTTCCTGTATGAAACAGGCCCCAGAGATCTGCTTCTCTCCTTCCATGTTGAGAGGACACAACTGGAAACAAGCTGTTTACGAGACACAGGCAGTCTCAGGGCTCAATTTCAGAAGCTCCAATTCATGCTCCCTTTGGGCCTGCAGTGAGTGGTACAGTGGTGCATGTGGCAGTAATGAGTGACAGAAGTAATGAACAAAGGAAGGGAACATCCTCATATCTCCTTCAAGTACATGTCACCTTTCTTGCATTAGCCCCCACCTCCTAAAGGGACCCCCACTTTCTTATTGTGCCGCAGAATAGCACCACAGGATGCGAACCAGCCTCCCACATGTAAAGCCTTGAGGGGCTTTCAATGTCTAAAGCTCCCCAGCGTGTGGCATCTGTTTATAAAGGCATGAATGGACTAAGTAAACACTCGATCTAGAAAAACACAGCAGTAAAACTTGTTCTACAGGATTTTAAACTAATCAGAGTGCTGCAGGAATTGCAACAGAGTGAGGCTGGCCTAAGGACAGTGATGGCAACAGTGGACCAGAGGGGAGCATAGAACAAAAACCACCCTACAGGGAATCTAGACGTATTGACACCACACAGCAGGGTGGCAGTCAGCGTTTTCAGTAGCTCATCTGGATCCCCTGTAAACATTCACCAAAATTAGTCTCTGACACACTCTTTACATGAAGTGAGTTATAGTTACATACATGAAAAGTTAAAAAAAAAAAGGATGCTTCTAAAGATGGCCAAGAACACTTTTGGAACTGAAAGGTTTCTGACATGTGACAGGAAGACATTCACTATAAAAATGGGTCAGTTTAAAACTATACTCACCAATAAATGGGAGAGTGGAATCTCAAAATTACGAGATGGTATTCACAAAAGAGAAATGACAAGTGTTACATATCCCGAAAATACAAGTTATAGAAAAACACAGACTACCAACCCAGTAAAAAATGGTCAAAGGATGTAGAAGGATTTCAGAGAAGATGATGCCCATGTGATCAATGAGGACATCTTGAGTTCTCAGGAAGAGAGAGCTACAGGGCAGGCGCTTGAGAATCAACAAGTCTTTCAAAGCACTTGAAGATTCGATAGCTGTACTGTTAGGGGGAGGGGTGGCTTAGTGGGTAAAGAACTCACCAGGCAAGCACAAGGACTAGCCTTTGAATTCCCCTGTGCAGCGGCACACGTTTGGAACGCCAGTGCTCCTAGGCTCAGATGGGAGGCAGAGGAGAGAATCTCCGGAAGTTCATGGGCCAGGCAGCCTACTACATTCAGCAAGAAAATGAGAGATTTGATCTCAAATAAGACAGAAGCTGAAGACCAACATCTGCGATTGTCCTCTGACACACTACGACAAGCACATACTGGCACAACACACACACATACAGCATGTACGCACTTGGGGAGGGGGGGAATATTAAATAATTAAAGCAACTGGAGAATGGACTACTGGGTTTTACACAACCAGTAACCACCGTCCTGTATTATTTAAGCACTTCCCCTTCACTCTCGGAATTTTGATAATCATTTATTTAAATAAATTTAAACAGTTACGCTCATATGTTGTAAGGCTGCAAATCCTCATGGTTCTTAAACTAAGAAGTGGAAGCAAACAAGTCTGGGTCTTGGCAAAACCCTGCTTCCATTCGTCCTCCCACAGGGCTGAGATTGCCTTCTATAAACTTGAAAGGACTAGGACGAGTGAGAAGCAAAGATCCTCCCGAAACAAATGTTAGGGAATAACAACAACAACAATGCTCGTCTTCCTCTCTTTACCAGGCAATACATCTTGGAGCTGTTTTTATATTAACATGAGTAGGTTTCCCTGTTTTTCTCCTTCCCTGCACTGTATACCATTTACTGTAACCAATTAAACTGCCCACATGGATGTTTATATTATTCTTAGTACTTTGCTGTATTAAACAATGCTGGAATGCGTAATATTTTACATATATTATTCAACTGTGCACAATTACTTAAGTAGATGAATGCCCTAGGTGAGAATTATTGGGTCTAAAGGAAATGCTTGCATTTAATAGATAGTTCTCCACTGGACAGTTGAAGAGAGCAGGTGTGGCAGCTCACACCTGGAACTCCAGACCCCTGGAGGCAGGAAAGGGAGGACCATTAAATCAGGGGCCAGCCACAGCAACACAATAAGACTGTATCTCAAAACAAACAAGATGGCAACAGAAGAGAATACTTCATGACTAATTACAAAATAAAGTTTTGCCTAATAGGAATGTAGAATGCTTAGGTTCAGGAATTTATAGGGCAATGCTTTTTCTTTAGTTATTGCAAAGAATCATAACTATAATGCAATTTCCCTCTTTGAGAAGCACACTGAGATGTGATATGAGATGCTAAGCAAGTTTTAGTAGTCAGCAACGTATCCTGGTTCTCTGACAAGCTAGCTTCCTTCTTCTCATCAATGCCTAGAGTATTACCGGAAAGGGCTTTTAAAATCCAAATTACTGAGCAAGTATTTGGGCTTAAGGAAAACTGAGGTGTCACATATGTATTACTGTCTAATTTTTATAATTATGTATTTAGGAGAATTTAAATACTTACATTCCTTTGTTTTAAGGATGCTGTGCCACCATCAGAAATAGAATCATCGGCATCCATTGCATGTCCTTTGTCCCTCCTTTTCCCAGACCCTCTCATCCCACTCTGGTCTTCACTGCTATTAATTTGGTGCTTTTAGACTTGATGTTTAAGTGAAATCGTGTGGTAATTGGGGTTAGTGCATACTTTATCCTGATCAAAACAATGCCCTCTAGGTTATAGCAAATGATAGAGCATCCTTCTGTTTTATGGCTATTTCACTGCATACAGTAACCACCGTCCTGTATTATTTAAGCACTTCCCCTTCACTCTCGGAATTTTGATAATCATTTATTTAAATAAATTTAAACAGTTATGCTCATATGTTGTAAGGCTGTAAATCCTCATGGTTCTTAAACTAAGAAGTGCAAAAATTATGTGCACAATTTACCCACTCTTCTACTGATGGACCTTTGGGCTGTTTCCACATCATAGCTACAACCAATGGGCTGGCAATGGAGTACGATGGGAAGCAACACAATGATTACATTTCCTTTGGGAATATGTACCAGTGGAATCACTGGGTTGTAGGATAGCTCTACTCTATTTCCTAGAACAGCTGGGCTAACATCATCACCAATAGTGGTGATCTTTTTCCAAAGCATTATTTCTTAAGATACAGTTCTGATCATCACATTTCATAAATTAAAATATTTAATATTCTTACATTCAAATAAAATGAAAACTTCTCATTATGTATACTCATGGGAAACAAAGCCCTAATTCCTGATTTGGCCACTTTAGAGGCTCCCTATTTCCCCCATCACAGGCCATGTCTCAATCATATTTGCTTTCCTCTGGGCTCTTACACATGCCAGGGCACATTTTACATCATTTGGGGCATATTTGATGAACATTTTCTCATATAAATTCTTCACATCTTAGTATAGATATCAAATCCTACTGAAAGACTTTATTTTTTCAAAACTGCATCTGGTGATCTTAAACAGTATGGCAAATGTTGTTTGTTCAAATAATTTTATTTATCCGATGTTAGAATAATTGCTTGTATGTCCTGTTATCTTATAAACTCCCTAACGATAGGAACTATGTCTTGCTTATTCCTCTACCTCCTATACCCTGCTGATTACCTGACAGAGTGGGTACCTAAAACAACATGTGTTGAAATTAAAAATAGGTTAATACAGCTTGCACAAGGCTTTTTATGTAATGATAAGGTAGGTATCATTGGTGATAAGGTATAAGTGAGAAAAAGACCCTGTTATGGAATGAGCAGTGTTTTCTGGACTATTTTAACGAGGGGGAGGAGGCATGCAACATAGCCTCACTCAGTGGTTATGAGAATAAAAATGGCCAGGCCTATATACCAGGGCAGACTCATTCCGGCTGGAAGGCTGACTTTATAAGAGATCACCCAGACTCCTGGCTTGCTATGGTCTCAGATAATAGTGCTGACAACAGACGGAGGGATGTAAGCAAGGGAGATTCTGTCTGCCCATTCTTCACAGTCCAGCTTCCTGCAAGTGTTCCTAGGCAGCTTAGAAGAAAAGGCAACATTATAGTTTGGAGTCTCAAATATCAAAGGCTTAATCTCTGATATACGTGCTCATGAGCACTGTGCCTTCATCAATGTATTACTCCACTGATTCATTTAAAATCTCAATAGAAAATTGGGAGGTATTGAAATTGAGGAAGGCAGGGCATGCTTAAAGGGTGTGTCCTGGAAAGGTGGACCTTGTACTCGGCCCCATCCTGCCAATTCTCCCAGCTTCCTGGAAACTATACAGCCAACAACTTTCCATCACAATATCCACACATTCCATAGCCCAGAAACAACAGATCCAGCCAACCAGAGAATTCCCTGAATCTATGAGCTAAGAAAAACCCCACTGAGGTTTTCTCAGGCATTTGTCTTAGGCTCAAAAGCTAAATAACACAAACATTTGTTGCTGACATTTATTAATATGTTAGTTACCAAATTTTCAACGGCTGAGTAAGTTACTAAGTTGTTTAATTTCTATTAAACGTAAGAGATCTCTACAAATATTTGTTGAATAATCTCATTATCTCTTAAGAGAGATCTCAAATATCTAATTTTGCCTCCTAAACCAAGAGGCTATAATTTGGGTTTCACTGGGTAGAAGTATCAGGTAAACGAAATGTAATATTGGGTCAAAGTGTGGGATTATTGTAAGATTCTTAAGACATTTGTCAAACTGACTTGCAAAAGCTGTATTTATTTATTCTGCAGCAGTAGCCACTGTACTTCCCTTTTCTCTGATGAAGACACACTGGGGGTTTGGAGAGCACCAGGAAATATCTGTGATAGCTTTGGCCACTGGATGGTCTTATTTACTGAAGGATATAATATCTGATTTTCCTATATATTGCTCATATAGGGAAAATGAGATGACCTATATCTGCATAACTGATAAAAGAATTTTATAAAAAATATATGGAAAATAGAAAAGTAGAAAAATCAGGCTTTGATTTATCATCTAAATATTACCATTTTAAGTAATTTTTTATTTCCTTGAGAATGTTCTCTCTATAAATATATATCCTATAAATAGACTATATTTATATCATATTTAGACTATATGTGACTCAGTTTAGTATCTTACCTTTTCATACCCAGGTACTGTGAGCTCTTTTCATGTTATTATTGTCTGTGATCACTTTCCAGTATCCAGGAAGCAGAGAACATTTCTGAACATTCTGTAACCCCTGAGTGAGAAGCCATAGTCAACCTCCATGTGGAGACTACATCCAGCTTCACACACTTCATGAATGTAGAATGAAGACCTCAGTGCAAAAAGCGCTCTGTATTTGAGGTTATTTGCTTAGGCTAAACTCCCAGAATGGAAATTACTAGGCCAAAGGGAATGATTATTCTAATATTCCTAAAACACATTGTCAAACTGATTTGCCAGGGTTGTATTAATACTATATAATATCAACCATTTTACTACCCTTTTCTCTATGGAAGATGATCACCTTAAAAAAAAATAGGCGCACACACCCCTCATAATCTTTTCAATTTGGCAAGCAAATAGCAATTTCATTGTATTAATGTATTGAGTCTGCTGCTAACTGTAAGCTTTAGTATATGTCAGTGCATTTTCCCCCTTTCTGTGGTTTCTAGCCAGGTACTGGCCTATCCCAGACTGCTCCTGCTCCCACACTATGCAGTATTCATGGAGATTATCTAATATTCTATGTGAAGCATGAATGGTTTCCAGCAAGCCCAGCCAAAGGGGAGCCTTTATCCAGAATCCAGCCCTGAGCAGATGTTTACTTGGCAGCCTAGCTGTAGTAATTAGCATCAGAAAGCAAGGCAATTTAAAAAATATACAACCAGATCTCAGGTCCATGAATCATGATTCTGTATAGGGTCCCAACCATCTGGATGCTAGGTCCAGGCCTCCAGTTTGAGAAGGAGTCCTATGACAGTACAGAAAAGCAAGGGGCATTCACAGCATAACATCCATGAGCTTTCAAACCACTCCCGTGCTCTCCCTAAAAGTTGCTGATGAACAGTCTTGAGCCCTCTTTCCAGGGATTACCTCCCTCACATAGGCACATGCCACGGTTTTTCTTTAAAATCTCAGTATCCAACATAGCACCGGAACCCGTCCCACACAACCAGACATAAATTAAAACAGAATAATCAAAATCTTGTCAGACATGTCCCCAAGTCAGAGACAGAGGATAAACATCTCTGTCCTGTTGTAGGGCACAAGTCACTTACTCCAGGCCCCTGCACCAGAGAAGCCACATAAAGCAGGAGAGCAGGTGGGAACCTCGGGACCTGGGAGGCTTCTGACCCACATCTGCTGTGTCTCTCTCCACAAAGCCGGCCACGCAGAAGGCAAGTGCTACTTTAATCTCATACGCAAAACTGTCAATATATGACTTCTGTGGACATAATTTTAGCACATTTTTTCATTTTCTCAAGAAACAGATGGTCGCAGGTGATTTTTTGGAGGGAAAGTGCTTTTCACTTACATGGTCTCAAAATAATGTCATCCGTTATTTCCAAAGCATTTCTCAGAGCTAACCCACATTTAGGAAAATACAACGTTGTCTTCTGCTCCAATCTCCCTTGCTTGCAAATTTAAAAATGTCAAATTCCTTTCTTGGCAAAACATTATTAATATATCTTCTTTTAAAAAAATGAATATACAAGGCTATAATCTATCCAACAAATAATTTATTTCTAGTTTTCTATTTTTGAAATATTTCATGTCTTTCACACACACTGTTTTGAACCGGGTTTAGTCATTTGAAAGCATTTATTTAGCCACAATGTGACCATGTGATGAGAAAACAGCACAGATACGGCATTTTTACCTAATATAAAAGCCAAATTCACATTTCCTCAACTTCCCCTCCAATGTTCTTTACTGCTGGTTTTAAACATGAGTCAACATCGACCAAGGACCACAGAGTCTGTCCAGCTGTCCTAGTAGAACAGCTGTTTCAGCCCTTTGTCTTAAGAAGCTACTGCCACTAAAATGTGAGAAATTCAGGTCAGTTATTTTGAAGACTGTCTCACAAAGCGGATGTGTTAATTACATCATCCTAAGAAAACCCAGACGAACCTTTTCTGGTGCTGTGTCTTCCCAAACACAGCGTCAGGAGGCACACAGTTCCAGCTCCCACTGCTGCTGATGGCGAGTGTGCTTGCTTAGTGACAGTCGTCTGCCAAAGCCCTCCATCGTGGCACTGCCTCTTCCTTTGGTGATTGATATAGAATATATATGCTGGTGCTTAGACATGGAACCGTACTCCATCCCAAAGAGTGCCTCACGTGGTGGCTTTCCCGTTTGTTGGTGATCTTCCCGGAATCAGACGTTACACTAGGGGTCGCAAAAATGCTTTCTCTAGTTTTAGTATTCCTTTTACATCTATTATCTGGAATTCTTTGGAGTAAAACAGTACTGTCCATGCTCTTTTTTCTTTCTTTCCTTTTTAAAAATAACACTGTATACTCAGCATTTCCTTTTAAAATTATCATGTTACAATCCATTACCATCTCTCCAACTGTCCCAAGTTTGACCAGTAGAGACCTATTACGTCAGCATCTTCTGGCAGGTCTGCATTAGTCTTGGGTAATTCCTTGTCCTGGAGCTGGAATCAGCTGATTCTCCAGAGCTCTGCTTCTTTGAGTGGAGAGTTAATCCTGATCTGGGCTTTAGAGATGCACCTGTTTCCAAAGAGCACCACCTCCAGACCATCCAGCATCAAAACTGCATCACCTACCCACCCTTTCCTTATTCTAAATTAGGATTACACATTAACGCCTCCAGTTCTATTCTCATTCTGGGTCTGCAACTCTTTTCTGCAGTGGGAAAACTGGTGCAAACATTTTTTTTTCCTCTACCCAGAGCATATTTCTGAGTAACTGTCACAGCAAGGTGCCTGTAATTTTTCCAAGTTAATTCTTCGGCTTGATGGCAGTCAATCCACTAAGCAATTAAGTTCCTTTGTCTATTTCTCATTCTAGTTTTAGGCTTGCTTTTTCCTCCTTCTTTTCTCTCTTTGTTTTTCTTGAGACAGGGTTTCTCTGTGTAACAGTCCTGGCTGTCCTGGAACTCACTCTGTAGCCCAGGATGGCCTCGATCTGCCTGCCTCTGCCTCCCTAGTGCTGGCATTAAAGGTGCGTGCCACCATGGCCTGGTTTAGGCTTGCTTTTTAACATTTTCTTTTTTGGTTTAATTTTTATTTTGGAAAGTAAAACAATGTGATTAATCAAAACCATGTGGAAAATCCACGAGAATTTCCACGTAGGAGTGCAGAGGAGTCTGACTTCAAGCCGGCTGCGGCACACCATGCTGCCCACTCCAGGCCTTCCCTCTCTGTCTGGTTCGCTGTTCCAAACATGTTTCTTTTTGACAGAAATAAACAAGATTTTATTTTTATTTCACTATGTTGTCCCAAAGCATTCTATATCTACTTGAGTTAGGGAATTTCAACATAAAAACTTAACTGGCAAATACAGGGCAGCCCCCTAGTGACAAAAACGATAGAGAAAGTGCGTATGAGACTATTCCGTGTTCTGAAGGCCGTCCACAGCAATGCTGTAAGGGGCATTCAGAGACAGATTTGGACAGGCAAATCAATCATGCACTAAATTCAAATGCCACAATTATCTAAAGCTTCGCATTTCCAGCTGCATATCACAATAAAAACACACTTTTTTTTTTTACTAACTAAATAGATCTTTTAGTTAAGAAAGCAAGTAGCAAACATAGTTACATCCGTAACTGTGCCACACACAAGACAAAAGAGCAGTCATTTCAACAGGATATACCAGAACCACAAAAATGTACTGAAGTCAATGTAAAGTATTCAGTGATGTCAGTTAGCCAAAAATTCAATTGGATAAAGTGACTACAGAATTCAATGGTCTTCTGAAACAAAACTTAAAATGGAGATTTCTACAAAACAGTGATACACACACACACACACACACACACACACACACACACACACACACACACACACACTGCAATACTGGGGACTGCAATACTGGGACTGAACCAGGAGCTCTGTGCATGCTAGGCAAGTGCTGCACCATAGACATATATCATCAGCCCTCTTTCTACTTTCTATTTTGAGGCATGGTCTAATTAAGTTACCCAGACCAGCCTTGAACTCACAACAATCCTCCAGCCCCAAACCCCATGAATTACAAGCATAAGCTGGTATTGCAGGGTATTTGATCATGCCATGTGAAAGGCACCTTCTGATTGGTTTCATCAAAAGCTGAATGGCCAATAGCTAGGCAGGGGAAGTTAGGAGGACTTCCAGGCAGAGAGAGGGACTCAGAGGGATTAATCTAGTTGCTCAGGAGATACAGCAAGACATTGAGAAAGCTGGACCTTCAAAATGGAGGAGAGGTAAAAAGCCATGTGGCAGAACACAGATTAATAGAAACAGGTTAATTTAAGTTATAAGAGTTGGTTGAGAACAAGCCAAAGCTAAAGGCCAAGCTTTCATAATTAATAACAAGTGTCCATGCTATATTTGTGGGCTGGAGGTCCAAAGAAAGCCCAACAAAAAAGCCATACTACAAGCTGGTATGCCTGGCCTAGCGCACACTTTCTGAAGCCTTGGCCAGGACCAGCACAGATAGGTGCCAGATCTGCTACTTTCCTCCTGGTTCCAATATCATTGACGAAGATACTCAAGAGATGGAGCATCAAACCCATAGTTAAGATTAAGTAGTAAAAGCAAACTGCTACTTTATATTACTATGAATCATAATGCACATATCTGTATTTTCTGATAGTCTTAGGTGACCCCTGTGAAAGTGTCCTTTGACAAAGGGGTCTCAACCCACAGGTTAAGAACCATTGATGTACACCAAGGATCTTCTGAGATTCACTGGTATGGACTAACTTATTTCCTCCTGGTATTTCTTCTATAATCACCTATGGTGTAGGAGGTTCTTCTGTCTATGTGTTACTTTCATTGGTTGAATAGAGAAACTGCCTTGGCCTTTTGATGGGGCAGCGCTTAGGTAGGCGGAGTAGACAGAACTGAATGCTGGGAAGAAGGGAGCCGGAGTGCTGCCATGGAGCTGCCAGAGACAGACATGCTGAATCCTTCCTGGTAGGGCACTGCCAAGTGGTGATATACAGATTAACAGATGTGAGAGTTAGCCAATAAGAGGCTAGAGATAATGGGCCAGGCAGTGTTTTAATTAATACTGTTTCTGTGTGATTATTTAGGGTGTAAGCTAGCCCGGCAGCCGGGACAAAAAGCAGGCCCGCATCCTCCTGTTACACACCTAACCTTCAACGAGCTCTGTCAAGTCAATATTCCTCCAACAATCTCTCTTTTTTAAAAGTCAGCATGGATCTGGTCCCTGTGGTCTTCCCTGTTGTCCTCACAGTTCTAGTGAGCTAAAAATCAAGTTTTGTGAATGCTAATGTGTTTGGAAATTTCTTAACAAAAACAAACAAGATATGACGTTTTCAGTGAAAATTCCTGTGCTGAAGGACACCTGTCCCTGAAATGACACAATGAGTTCATTCTGTGACATAAAAACGAGATATGAGTTAAGTCAGTTTTAAAAGAAAAGATTGTAAATAACTTATATTTCCTTAACTCTTAGGTCTCTGGATTTATTTATTATGTGACTTGATAAAAATAACAGTTAATTTTAACTTTTCCCAATGTGATGCAGGAGGATTAACTAGAAATTATTATGACTACTTGCCACTGCTATCCAAATCTAAACATACATGGTTCTACACTATAGACTGTGCTAATGACAAAGGGACCCCACACTACGTCTCCATATGAACACAAAGCCTTTCTTAAATTGTTTCATGCTGTTTTCTCACAAGCTCTGAGTCAGTATTACAAATGACCAGTGCTTGTCCTCAGGACAATTCTAATTCAACAGGTTATGCTGTTACAGGGTTGGGTGTAAACAAAGTAATTTAAATGCTTCAGAAAAATCTGGCTAATGAAATATATAGTAACCTCTTATGTAAACTGAATAATAGATGTACGTGGCAGCCGCTTGTATGAAGTGATCTGCTCCTTTCCTACCTCATTGCTGTGTAACTATATATGTTCTATCTCAGTGTTTCACTACTGAATGAGTTAATTCATTATAATACCGTGCTTGTGCCAAAACAATCACTGAACACAATTTGAATAGAAGGATTAAAGGGATTGTTGCCCACACTAAAAGAAGTTACAATTCAGTGACTTCCCAGTAAAAACCCAGTGTTGTTTGAATATACACAAATAAGGATTCAATCTCCATTTTAAACATGGGGTTACATTCCCTTGAGCTTAAAGGCCTATACAACACATAATCCTAGTGCCGACAGATAACATACGCACCACTTAGAGTAACAGTACTTGAAAAGAATTTTTTTACCAGTGAAGCAGGTTATCCTGTTTTGGGCATTCACGTGGTACTTTATTTCTATGTCTAACTTATTCTACAAAAGAAGCTTAAAATATGTTGTCATAGAGAGGCCCCACTGTGAAGCAGAAGCAGGGGAACACCTGCAGGTTCATCAAAGGACCTTAATTACAAAACCTCACAGGGGAACTCCATTAATCTCCAACTTATCTGAAGATTTTCTGGTAGTGAAGGCAAATGGAAAACAATACACAGTGTATAAACATGAATATAGGATTGCCATAATGCAGTCATTATTGCATTGTAGCATGAAGCTGTTTCTGTCCAACTGAAAACTATGTGAAGTCAAGGGACAAGAAAAATGAAATTTTCAAGCAGGGTGGTGGTGGCGCATGCCTTTAATCCCAGCACTCGGGAGGCAGAGACAGACGGATCTCTGTGAGTTTGAGGCCAGCCTGGTCTACAAGAGCTAGTTCCAGGACAGACTTCAAAGCCACAGAGAAACCCTGTCTCGAAAAACCAAAAAAAAAAAGAAAAGAAAAAAAGAAAATTAAATTTTCAGAAAATTAGATGATCCTTCATATATATATATTAAATGTCAAAGTTCTGCAATATATTTCACATTATACAAAATTCTATTAGTTCATTATATTACTGGTAGACTTGGAGGCTGTTTCCAAATGTTACTAATTTTTAAAGGTAATATGGAAAGAATATCTCACATCTCTATACAAGCTGTGTGTCTGTGTCTGAAAGAGAGAGCAAGAAGGAGAGAAAGAGAGAGGGAGGGAGACAGTGACAGACAGAATCTGCATATGTCTGAAGGTAAAGAAGCAGCTTTGCATTTGGTCAGGTCAGTCAAGCATCTGACCGAGCCCCCAACAATACCATGACCAAGTACGCAGGAGATGGCCTTGGCATGAATTAACATTTTCACGTTCATTTTCAATTTAAAAACTGATTTCTCTTTATTACAAAAATGGCTTCTTCAGAAAGTTGCACCCCAAATACATGAATGAGTCACTGGAAGAACGAAGTTTTTGGTAATGAAAAGTTTGGCTTTGATGTATGACGTTCAACAGCTTCTGACTGTAATTGGCTAAAAGATCTTGTCATCCCCAGAGGCTGATTCTTCTGTCCTATTAGATTTAATCAGCCCAGAAATGGATTCATACCCCATTTCCTGAATCAGAAAGACAGACATACTGCTTGACTGAATGGTGTACCAAATGATTAATCATTATATGAAATAATTAGGAAGCCGTAGCTTACGTCAATTATTATTCGATTTTCTCTTTTATATTTAATTTCCTTATCTGTAGGTACCACACAGAGTTGCTTCAAGGATTAGTGAGCAGGACATTTAGAGCATGGTATGAAAAAGCAATGCTACCTAATAACTGTCACTGCTACCCCATTACTCAAAATTTCTCCCTGCCTACTCTACACAGAGAAATTTTGATAAAGGTAAAGAAAAGTTTTCTGTCAATTCTGGATCACTGATTTTAATAAGGACCAACCACCGATCCCAGATCCATGGAAAAAAAAAGTACAAATGGTGATACCTGGAGCTGTCCAGGAAGGAAGTGCCCTCTGCAGCTGTGTTTACACTAAACAAACAGAAAAGTCAAGTCTGACCTAAAACAAATGCTTTTGCCAGCAGTGACAAACTGATAGTAACGTTTGCACATATAGCCAAAAAGACAACATATATAGGATTCATGCTAACACATTTCACAAATTAATTCATAAGCACACCTTTTACTTACAATCCTGTTACATTTAATTTACTTGGTAAATATTATTCAGTAGCTAAATAGTGGTCAAGTGGGGATTTGATGCTAGGTCTAAAGCTATGACTTCCTGGCTGTAACTCAGTCATGTAACACAGTGGATCATCAGAACATGGTGAATAAATACGGACTGTTTTTCTATGTTTCTCTTGAAGGGCTTAGACATTTATCTTACTACATTATATATTATGAACCAGACATGGTAAGTGAGTAAGAAACACACAATGGCTAAATCTGCATTTTAAAAACAACTAAAGCTCTCATCTTGTAAATCTATAAATTCGTCTACAATCATGCTTAAAAACAGAGCATGGACATAGACCACCCCCATGTACACCTTACAGCACCCACCTGTGTCTTCTTTAATGTGTCTGCACTCTGTTTCATGTTTATATAAAGTATATAGTTTTGGCTAACTAGCCTAGCTCTAGAATAATAAAAATTTGTGGCATACATAGATGCTCTATCAACATATGTTGACTCAATAAAAAAAAATCAAATAAAATACCTAGTATTTCAAATATTTTTAATATTTTTCACAAACCTTTAAGAAAAATGTAGTAGTAGTTTTTAGTAAATATGATATTCTGTATTAAAAACCTATTCATTAAAAAGATGTACTGTACAAAAACATTTTATTCTAGTACTGAAAGAATACTTTCAATTTAAAGGCTACAATTATCAAACATAATGCTCATGAATTGATGTGGGATTCCCTTTTGTAAGCTGTGAATACCATTGGTGAATAAAGAAACTGCCAGGGTCTGTATATAGGGCAAAACTGAGGTAGGCAGGGAAAACTAAACTGAATGCTGCGAGAAAGAAGGACGGAGTCAGGGAGAAGCCATGCAGCCCTGCCGGAGACAGACGCCAGAACTTTAGCTGGTAAGCCACAGCCACGTGGTGATACACTGATTAATAGAAATGAGTTAAATAAATATGTAAGAGTTAGCCAATAAGAAGCTAGAGCTAATGGGCCAAGCGGAGTTTTAAATACAGTTTCTGTGTGGTTATTTTGGGCCTGAGCAGCCAGGAACCAACAAGTGGCCCTCCTTACAGCAATGAATAAATATTTCAAAATGATTATAGATTTGCCAATAAAATTAAAAGCAAATTAAACAAAATCTCACATACTTTATTCCAACATTGGTGGATAATCATGTTATAAAAATGAAATTAAATTTATTTCAACAAGCTGTCTTCTACCATAGTATGCTATGGCACCAATGGAAAAGAGGAACAAATTCAAAAGAATTTGGAACAGAGCAAATTTCTGTAAAGCACAAAACTAATGCTCTCTTGGAATATGTATTATACCCTAGTTGTAAATCCCCCTTTATCAAAAAGACTTGAATAAAATGACAGTAATTATGAAAATGTTTTACATAGAATCCCAAAGGCATTATAAAAATTTCTGAACCATTAACCATAATGGCTACAGGCAGCACTAATGTAACTGATATAAAAACTACAGCAGAAATGATGGAGTACATTAAAATGTCATATTCACTTCAGTCTGCTCGTATTTGTCAATAAATACTAATTTTCAATACTCTTCCTAAGTCCTATTCAGCAAAGTACTCAACTCAAAACTCATTCTGTCAAGCCAACCAAGAGCTGCTTGACAATACTTTCTATTGTATTATATATGCTATATTTTCAATATTTTGAAACATCTAAACTGCCATGATCCTTTATTCCTTCATAATTTCTTGCTACTTTTTCCTGTGTATTTTTTCTTTCAAATGACTAGATATCAAACCACTTCTGACTACCTTTTTTGATTATACTATTCAGTCAAATTCAACACATACTCAGTGTCTCTTTAAAAAGTGTCTTGAGATATCCAAACGGTATTTGGCCAACTTCCTGATAGAACCTCTTGAATTCACACTAAGGTGCATATGAAGGCAAAGAAATAGCCAAGAACTCAGAACCCAAAGGGAGACGCTAGTTAATCTAGAGTTTGCTGTTGTGCATGGTGGCTCACTTCTGTAGTCCCAGAATTTGGGAGGCTTAAAGGAACAAGATCACTGTGATTTCAAGAACAGACTAGACAAAAGTAAGATTCCATCTTAAAAATCAAAAAAGAAAACAAAAAACTCTCACACAGAACCACTAATGAAAAGCGTACAAAGAAAAGGAAGAAGGGAGAGGGAAAATAAATAAACTGCAGTGGAAAGAACAAGTAGACTGAAACATCATTAGAGAAACAATACATTATTGTTTCTACTCCACATTTTTAAGGGGCTGGAAAGATTGCTCAGTGGTTAAAGCCTCACAAATTAGGCGATATAAGTGTCCCTGTAATTTTTCTTGACATCTTAAGAAGCAGTTTCATCACATGAATAGAAATTGGTAAAGATAAAGAAATTTTCAGAGTCAGCATTCCCACAAACTGCTCACTTTGGAGACAATTATAATAATGAAGATAATTTTTTCTCAGTATAACTTTTTGAGATCTGCCTTTTGAGATCTGCACCCATGTGTGGGTGCTTTGCCCACATGTATCTCTGTGCACCTTGTGCATGCAGTGCCCACATAGGCCAGAAAAGTGGACTGGAGTTACAGTCAGTTGTTAGCAGCCATGTGGGTGCTAGAAAGCAAACTCAAATCTTAACTGCTAAGCCATCTCTCTAGACCTATAACATTTTTTCCTTTCCTTCCTTCCTTCCTTCCTTCCTTTTTGATTTGCTGGATTTTTTTAAAGACGGTTAGACAGTTTCGCTATGTCGCTGAAGCTAGTCTTGATCTCACTGTTTCTCGACCTCAGCCTGCAGAATGCTGTAATTGCAGGCACGTGTTATCACACACATTAGCGCAGTGAGGAAGATAAACTGTGATGGTTAAGGTTTTGTCAACTTAGGACAAGATAGATATGAGAAGAGGGAGGAAAAAAGACTTCCACAAGACTGGCCTCTAGGAGAGCCTGTGAGGATTTTCTTGATTACCAATTGCTGTGGGAGAGCCAGCCCACAGTGGGTGGTACCATGACAGAGCCTGCTTTTCACCATGTACCATTATGATGATAAGGGACTGAATCTCTGAACTGTAAGTGCGCCAATCAAATGCTTTTCCTTTATAAAAGTTGCAATGATCATGGTGTCTCTTCACAGCAATAGAAACCCTAACTAAGACAGATGGCCAATCACTGTGTCTGGCAGTCCTATCTGAGAAGTAACCATTTCTAGTCACAATAAACACAGCTTCTGCTATTTGATAACTCCCTCTTCACTGCTTTGAAACAAATACCTTACAAAGCAGCTTAAGAAAATTCTGGTTTCTCTCCTGAGTGCAGAGGACAAAGCTGGTACCTGGAGGTGACCAGTAACTGGCATCTCCTCCTTGTCTGGGAAAGCTGACCCTGTTGTCTCACCCTACGATCTAGAAAAGGATGCAGAGCTCTCATCGTGCCATTAACATGGGTGGAAGAGGACGAGGAGGAAGCCAAAAGCTCCTAAAACTGGTCAAAAACAACTGGAGCCACATAGGAATCTAAGTTATTTTACAGAGTCTAAGATATTACCACACAGGTAAGATCTACCTCAAGCAAAACTGCAAGAGGTAGCTTGTGCAGTTTCCCAATCTTACACGGACACAGAATGTGGTTTCTCAGCAGTGTCTTTGACGCCAGTTCCAAAGCAAAGGTTTAAGGAGATGGCTCGGTTAGCAATATTCTGGCTGTGCAAGCGAAAGAACCTGAGTTTGGATCCACAGAATTGGGTGTGAGGGCACAGGCTTGTTGCCCCAGCAACGAGCAAGCAGACAGATCTCAGGGGCTTGCTGGCTAGTCAGCTGAGCTGAGTCAATCAGTGACCCTATTTAAAAAAAAAAAAAAGAGATAGTGACTGATCATGTCTACCCTATGTAGACATCTAGTCTCTACATATGATCACATAATACACAACACACATACCGACACAAAAACTCTGGTATCCATGCTTTTCAGGACAGCATAATAGGAAAGAGTGGAAGGAGAGAGGGAATAAAAAAGAGGGAAAAGTGAGGAAAAAGCAAGCCATCAGATAATCATCATGAAAGGAGAGTAACAGCTGCTGTGCCTCAAAGAACTGTGGCACCAAGACGCACTTTACTCTGTGGATATAACTTCCTAGCAAATACTCATTCTCTTATACCCCTCCTCCCAGCTTTCTCTTATTCTACTAACAGGAAGGACCGTATCAACTGACAGAAAACTAGTTCTGCTTCTTGGAAAACGAAAAGAAAAGAAAAAAGTTCTCCAAAGTTCCGGTTCCAGGGACAGCTTGACGAGTGTTTGAAGAGATCCAAGGCCGCCTAAGACATTAGTAAATGTGCCTCTCCTTGAAGGGGGAGATGAGACCCAGTCTCACTATAGTGACCAGGAAGGCCTGGGTCCTACTATGTAGCCCAGAGGGGTATCAAATCTGGGCTTCTCCTTGCTCTGCGTCCCAATACAAATGTGTACCACCAAGGCAGGGCATTTTATTTTTTTCTTACAGTACCTGGGATCTTCAAGCCCATGTACTCACAAATGCCAAGCAAGCACTCTACCGCTATGCCACTGTGTCTTCCATATAATCCACCTTCATTCCTTTTGGGAACTGGCTCGTGAATGTGGATGAGAAAGGAAACTACACAACAGTCTGATACTCCTACTCTGAACCTTAACCCAGATCCTGGCAACAGACCCATGAATACGAAGGTAGGAAAACACAGCACAAGGTCAAAGAACAAATCCTTTATATTCATGGCCATATTGCCACATCTACTCAGGGAAGCGGATTCTGTCTAGATCTAACTAGTGATATAAAACTGAATGTCATGAGATATAAAAACACATAATAGGGTACTTTCAAAGCACTGAATAAATGGCAACACTCCATGCTAACATCAGTATAGAGAATAACGTTCACATATTGCTGGTTTTAGGACAAGTAATTTGGAAACTTCAGTTCAATACAGTAAATTGAACTTATAGGAAAAAAACATCTCCTAAGTAAGTCATATGCACATTATGGTACCAAATAAAATGAAAACAACAAAAACAAATATTTCTGCTACCTAATTCATCAATTCAGCTTGGAACTAATGAAAGAAATGTCCAGGATCAAAAGTGGGGAGAGATTAGAGACAGACACAACCACACTTGGACAAAGGAAGTCCTGCTGGAGGCACAGACGTAGGGCTGATCCCCTTCCTTACAAGATTGCAAAGCAAGCTTATTCTGGCTCATGGTTTCAGAAGTTTTAATTCACAGTTGGTTAGCCCTGTTGCTTTGGGCATGTGGTGTCACAATAGATCACCAGCTGAACTGATTTCCAATGGCTTAATTACCTCATGGCCACCAGGAAGCAGAGAGAAAGAGACTGTCATTCAAGGTCATATAACTAATGTCTACCTACTAGGCCAGTCTCTTCTAGGCCCCACCACCTCCTAACAGTGCCACCAGAAGGAAATTAAGCCTACAATGTACTGGCTTTAGATCTCAAGATCCAAACTCCAAAGCCCAAAGAAAGCAAAAGGCCATCTTCTCAGTGCTGAATATAAAAAAGTCACTACAAGAGGCCATGCTGCAGGCCTCCTAGGTGCCGATGGGAGCGCCACTCGGTACCAGTGCTGCAGGCCTCCAAGGGGCCGATGGGAGCGCCACTCAGTACAAGTGCTAGAACCCCAAACAGAGCAAAGACATGACCAGGTCAGACGAGGTAATTAATACTCATTGTCTCTATCCATATGGTTCTGTAAGCCAAAGAATATGGGACATCTGGAGAAAACAGAAATGTTGTCATCTAGCAAACAAGACAATTGTAAAAAGGAGAAAGGAACGTTCACACACAAACCTATGCCCACATGTACCAAAAACACTACCACAGGACACCAGCACTTCAAGCACCGGGAACAAAAGAGACTTGAAAATACATAGGACATAAAGGTTCAAACAATGAGAAGAAAAGAAACTATTAGCGAAGAAAAGAAGCTTCATGGAAAAAAATAAAGTAAAATAAAACAAATTAATTGATAAAAAGAGAATCAATGAAATAATTCAGTTGACAAACTGATTTATAGTCAGGCAAGATTGAAGACAATTTAGTGAATTGAAATATTGGTTTCAAAAGATTATCTAGAACTCTATACTAAATCTTGACTAGAAATATATAAAATAAGCTAGTCATGGTAGTACGCACCTTCAAACACAGCACTTGGGGTCAGAGGCAGGCGGTTCTCTGAGTTTGAGGCCAGCCTTATCTACAAATTGAGTTTCAGGAGAGGCAAGGCTACACAGTAAAACCCTGTCTCAACCCCCACCCACCAAATATATATAAAATTTTTATATATATTTGAACATATATACAATAGTTACACTTATTATTTTAAAAAAAACCAAAATATTGACAAAACTACATGGGTAGAGATGTTCTTTTTGAGTCAATTTTAATACTAAAATTTAAAGCCAAAAATAATTGTAATAATTCAGAGTTTTAGGCTGTTCCATATGCATTGGGTGGATCAGTATGCCTTGATTCAAATTAAGAACAAAGTTTGTTATGCCAGGCAGTAGGGGTGCACGCCTTTAATCCCAGCACTCAGGAAACAGAGGCAGGTGGATCTCTATGAGTCCGAGGCCAGCCTGGTCTACAAGAGCTAGTTCTAAGACAGGTTCCAATGCTACAGAGAAACCCTGTCTCAAAAAAAAAAAAAAGTAAAAAGAACAAAGTTTGTGAAGCAATTAGAAGATGAAATGTAAAATCAAAGCAAATGGGGAAAACCTTGCTAAAATTTTCTGTTTAATAATTTGAACTACATACCATGCTATTGAAAAAATAACTCTCAGTAAAATAACGAAAGGAGAGACTGCTAGGGAGGTGGGGCTATCCTGCCTGTAGATTCGTAGCTAAGAACTGAGAATTATTAATTACCTGTTGTGGAGGTTTGAATGAGAATGACCCCCCCCCATAGGCTCATATATTTGAATGCTAGGTCATCAGGGAGTGGCACTACTTGAGAAGGAATAGGAAGTGTGATCTTGTTGGAGGAGGTATGACTTTGGGGGTGGGCTTTCAGGTTTCTAAAGCCCAAGTGTTCTTCTCTTCCTGTTGCCTGCAGATACAGATATAGAACCATCAGCTACTCTCCAGCAATGTGTCTGCCTGCTTGCCACCATACTTTCCTGCCATGATGATGATGGACTAAACCTCCGAAACTGTAAGCAAGCCCCAATTAGATGTTTTCCTTTATAGCCAAGCGGTGGTAGTACACACCTTTAATCTTAGCACTCTGGAGTGCAGAGGCGGAGGCAGGTGGATCTCTGTGATTTTGAGGCCGGCCTGGTCTACAGAGTGAGTTCCAGGACAACCAGAGCTACAGAGAAACCCCATCTTGAAAAAGCAAAACAAAATTAAAAAAGCTGCTGTGGTCATGGTGTCCTTTCACAGCATAAAATACAGAGCTAGACACGTGCATCAGGTAACTCTTTCAAAGGAACACCCTCAACCCTTTCTATTTTTCATTTGTTTTATGTGGATAAATATTTTCATGCATGTATAGACATACTTGCACCACTTGTATGCCTACTGTCTAAGGAGGCCAGAAGAAGGCATCGATCCCCTGGAACTAGAGTTATAGACAGTTGTGAGTTGCCACGTGGGTGCTGCAACTCAAAACCCAGGTCCTCTGGAAGAGTAATCAGTGTTCTTAACCGCTGAGCCATCTCTACAGCCCTATTTCCCATAATTCTTAATTATGCCTGAATATTGCATATTCCACAGGAAACTTAAGTAATCTACATACTCAAACACTCCATACTGTATAGTTTGTGCAAACAGAGTTACCATGTGCTTTCACATTTAGTAACATGGTAGATAAATTTCTAGTATTTTATCAAGAATTTTAAAAATTAAAGGGTTTTTTAAATAGCCTTTCAAAAATTTAGGCTTAAAAAATATTTCAAAAGACCGTCCAAGGATCTGCAGAGCTGCTCCTCCTAAGGAAGCTCAGGCGATGAGCACTGGATGGCCCAAAGCCCAACCCAGATAAATTGCCTTTACTGTAGCTTGACAGCTGACAGCAAGTTTATTCTGTTGTCTGAAAAACAGAATCTCTTTCTGCTTTCTCATCAACATGAAGTCGTTTCACCTTGAACCCACATGTTACGCAAGACATGTCTGTCTTTAAACTGCAGAGTCAACATGTTCACATGGAGGCTTTTTATCCTCTGATGTCTCAATATGCTGATAGCAGCACCAGACGATCCCCTGCACAGCCTGAGGAAGCCCCATGTCGGAGAGCAAGTTCACAGAATCTACCACTTCTGCTGCGGTTATAAATCCCGTACCAGGGCTTTTAGAAAGCGGCTTTCTATGACCTTAGGACACTATTCATAAACACTAAATGAAGACTTTGTAGAGCAGTAGAGAAGGGTGGCCAGCTTTCTAAGAAACAGGAAGAATTCACATGAGTCGTGATCCTTGGTGTTTGTATATATCTTTCCATTCATAATCTTGTTTCTCTCTTCCCACAACGCTTTTCTAGTTTAAAAAGGCCCAGACCTCCAGAGAGCATCTGAGAGTCTTGCCTTCTTCTAAGGATGACATCATGACTTTGCAGGCTTCTGCGCACGCCCTTAAGGACTCAAGGCCATCGTTCTTAGTGCCTTGGATTTGGCAGACAATTATTCTCCCTGGCTAGGACTTCTCTACTCTTGTTAGCTCACTTCAGCTTCCATGCTGGCCTCTCTTAAGGATAAGATTCTGAGGGCAGGACACCTGGCCTGGCTGTAAGTTGGCAGGAATGGCTGAAGGGGAAGGGCATAAGTAGGTTCCTAGACTCAGGCCTAAGAGGGAAGACGCAAGTGTCTGACAGGCTTTTGTGCAACAGCCCCAGGGCTCCATGTGACCTGTGCTACAGGGACAGTGTAAGGAGTAGACTACTGCCCTATATCAAGACACAAAAGATGAAAGTGGCATGCTCCAGAGGTTGACTAACACTTTCTGACAGGATTCAGTTTTCAAAATCACACCTAAGAAAGGTAACCTTGACTACTGATTTGGGTGGGGTGGGGGGGAATCATCTAGATTATGAAGATCTGAGCATACGCTCTAGAATAATTAAATCAAGCTAATTAACATATCTATCACCTCATCTGCTTATGTTTATTTGGTAGAATATTTTCAATGTAAGTGATTTTGAAATATTTGACATATTGTCACCACAGTGTGCGGTAAATCTCTCTTTATTCGTTTCATATCTAGCATTTGTGTGTATGTGCAGACATTTGCATGACATGGCGCTCGCATGAACCCAGGAATCGGTTCTCTCATGCACAATGAGGGTCCCAGGGATGGAACTTGGTTCATAAGCACACTGTTCAGAGCTCAGGAAGGAGCAGTTTAACTCCTCAGGACCCAGGCAGGCTCCCTACCCTCAGTGCCAGGCCTGAAAGAAAGGCCTTGAACATCTACCAGCTGGGGAAAGGCACCCTGTTGAGGACAGTCACAGTGGAAAATATTAGTTTCTCCAGCGGTCTCCCTTTAATGCAGACCATCCATAGAAGCCTGGAGTCCATAAGGATTTCTTTAACTAAATCTTATTCCACCCTAGAATCCAACAGCAGCTCAAATCTACATGCGGAAAGGATCCTGGTGTTTGCCCCACCTCTCCCCGCCTGGATGGAAACAGTAACTCTAGAAGCTGCTCAGAACTCTCTCATCCCTGTCGGGATAACTGATGGGGCCACTCTTGCTTACACTTCAGCGACTGGGCATTTTTTCACTTATCATTGCTTTGAATCATATCACTCAGCATAAAAAAAATCATTTTGTTTCTCTCTCTCAGCACAAATCATACAGAAGCCATGCAGTGGGGGCACTGAGGACTCCATCACGACGGAGTCCTACTGCACACGGGAGACATTGGGAACTTAGAAAACAAGGCGGAGTATATGAAATTTGAACAGACAATGACTCCTAATTTCAACAATTATGATTCAAATTTCAACTCTGTAATTTAAGAGAATGCACATCTAAGAATGAGTTAGAAGGAATCTACTCAATGATTTTAATTTATTCCTATTGTCATATTTTAATTACTAGTTGACAAAACATATTATTACATCTTATCAGCCATGTTACAGAATAGTAATAGGTGATAGCATTAGCATCGGATTCTTCATCCAGCATTCACTAGAGCTATACTATAGCATTTTCTGATGTAACCCAACAAACCTGAAAGCCAAATTTACTTTAGACACTAAAGATACAAGGTAGTAAGGCAGAACAGGGAGAACAGACACAGAAAAGAAAATGGATGACAAAAACATATGAAAAGCCTCCTCCTTCATATCTGCCATCTCAACACACAGGAGGCTGCAGCCAGCTTGGGCTATATGGTGAGTAACTGCCTAGCAGGCCGCTGGAGACTGAGTCCCTGTCTAAAAATAATAATAATAATAATAATAATAATAATAATAATAATAATAATAATAATAATAATAATAGTAAACTGAAAAGGGGGGAACTTAAGATAAGAAAGCTTACACAGACCAGCATAGCTCTAACAGCACCAACCTCTTAGGATGCTTTTGCCTCCTTTTGTTTCCTTGTGGGAAAAATCTTTTAAATCAGCAGCTGGAGACTATTTAATCAATAAAGAAACTGACAGACAATTTAAAAATTAATATTCTGCAAAATGCCAAATCAATAAGTAAGAGATGATCTCTGAGTTGATTAGAAAGTTGAGACTGCCTGCCAAGGTCACTTTTAAGTGTTTTCATTTTATGTGATGGGAAGATATTTCTCTTACATCATACTGCTAATGAATATGGGTATTTTGAAAACTAATTTATGGAATAAAATATAAAAGAAAGGATGAAAGGTGCTAGAGATGAGCATGCTACTCTTGCAGTCTAGGGATTTAAGCTTATTCTATTTTATAAAAACATTTTTGCCAGAATAATTCATTCAGGACTAGTCATTCCATTAATACTGCAGAACTATAATTACAATTCAAGCTAGAACATGAAGAACTTCCTTAGGATACAGGCATGCAAATACTCGTGTATCTTAAGTCACTGTATTTAGATTAAATATGTTTCACTGTGTCTATTTTTCCAGTATACAATCAAATCTTAAAGGCAAAATGTATTCCTAGAATACTTAATAATAAGACCAAATCTTCCTTAGGAATTCTTGAAATAGATATTTAAGGATGAAGTATCGATATTTTTTAAAGTTTTCTTTACATAATTTTATATTCATATGAAAAGAAAAATAAGTCGCAACTGCCATCAGATTAACTATAATACCCTTGCATTTATGCATTATTTAATCGATTATGATGTATTACATATGTGCCAGTGTTTTTCACAGAAGATTCCCATACATATGATAGGTCCAGACTTTTGTTCTTAACCAATCTTAATTGTATGGGGTGTGTGTGTGTGTGTGTGTGTGTGTGTGTGCGTGTGTGCGTGTGTGGGCTTGTCTGTGAACGTGAATACGGAGGCCAGCTCTCCATATTCATATCCATCTCTCCAGCTCCAATTTTTAAACAAAACTTCTTTTTAGGGGCCTAGTTTTCATACCGAATAGCATGTATCTTTAGTTTATAGACTCTTACATTACAACACTAACTTAAGGACACAGTAATGGCAACAAATGGCAGGGTTGTGTGGTTCTAACTGCTGAGCAACCAAGAGGAAGGAAGAGAGAGCTGAATGTAAGCGGTATATATTGAACAATGAAGCCCAGCACTGAAACCAAGGTTTCTCAATGCTTGGAGGAGATAAGGTCTGAGAGAAGGGAGTCGTCACATGCCCATCCGCAACAGTCAGTGCAACAGCACCTGCACTGATTGTTTAAGAAGGTACCGGGGTAAAGAGGGAAATCATAATTGCTCTACTGAGTCAATGAAGTTGAAGATGTCACTAGTTTGATCTGTGATACTGCGCTTTACATATTTGTTCCAGTTTCATAGCTGCGCATTGTTAGGAGGGACAAGCAGAGACTGTGTGGAGAGTACTAGTGGGTGTTTTGTGTCTACTATTATGGCAATGCCAAGCTCTGTACATTTCCCTATGTTAACTAGCACTGCTTCAACCTTGCTTTCAAAGCAGTGTTCATCCTTCATCTGATGCCCTATAGGGGGCTCAACCCCATCTTCAAGATTAGGCAAATGTGGCACAGGCCAGTCACCTAGCCAGAACTGCAGACTATGAATCTACACAGAGTAAGACCACATTAAACAGAAGTGAATTTGAGCTATAATTTTAAAGCTTAAAAAAAAGATAAACATGATTGTTTTCTTCTTTTAAATCTTTAAAGAAAGTTACTTATTTTTATTTATGTGTATATGTGTGTCTGACTGCCTGGGCTTGGGGGGGGCACATGTGTGCCTTATGCCTAGTGCTCACAGAAGCCAGAGGGCATCAGATCCCCTAGAACTAGAGTAGTTGTGAGTCACCTGATGTGGGTGCCCTGAACCAAACCTGGGTCCTCTGCAGGAACAGGAGCACTATTAACCACTGAGCCATCTCATTCTTCAGCCCCTCTATTTTAACATAAAAGAGGCAGGCGACAGATGCAGACCAGTACAGAAAAATCACAATCAACCGAAATGCAGAGTTATGAAGCGCAGTCCCAGCTAATAAATCTGCAACACAACTCCTGTGCCTACAGCTTGGGAGCCATTTTGGAAGAGAGGGCAGAAAGACTGTTAGAGCCAGAGGACCAGGGAATTTGCTGTGAGACAGTCTCTCCAGGGAATGTCAGAAGCTACACCCAAAAAAATCTCACCAACATGGATGCTTAAACATGTGCTGAGCATGGATGACACTGACACATATGCTAATGTGTGCAGGGAAAGTTCATGAGTCTTCAACTCTAGACAAAGAACTCAGGCAACTAAGGAAAGGTGAGATCTAGAGAACAGTCTTCCCCAAGGCAGATCACACCAGTTGGTTATCCAAACCAACTGTCAGCCCTGAAAACATAGAAGAAACGTTATGCAGACTGAGTAGATTGTATTTATGTATTTAGGAACACACACACACACACACACACACACTATTAATGAAAATAGAGCCCATGAATTCAAAAGAGAGCAAGGAGGGGTATATAGGAGGGTTTGGAGGAGGGAAGGGGATGTATCCATACTTTAATCTCAAAAAAAAAAATTGTAAGTTGGAGAGAAAGGGTAAGAGATACACTTGGAGGCATTCACACAGCAGTAGGTATATCCAAGCTGAGAGGATGCCTGCTGGCCGTCGAGCAAGGGAGAAATGAATTCCTGCCAGCTGCAAGTGCCAAGTTGCTTGGCCACCTGCGGTTAACCACTGATGTCACAAGCAGGCTAAAAGTGGAATGATACTTCCACAGGAAGAAATTTAAAATAAAATATCCGAAGACCAACCCCTCTCAGAACTCGACTAAGAGACTTAGAACCAGAGCTGACAAGAGCTGGCAGGCGTGGCTCGTTCTCTTCACAATAGTTATGTTTTTCCTGACACGTTTCTTAGACAATCAGGGTCACCTTGGAGATGAAACTTTGCTTCATGGCAAATACTGCCGTGAGGCAATGGCTGGCTCTAGGCTGTATGTAAAGATAGACCAGCTTGGCTGAGTTCCCTTTTCTGAAATGGTGGAGGAGTATGTGGGTCTGATTTTGGAGTTTCCCGAGTATTCAAATATTTGCACAGACTTAAAGGTAGAGCACCCAATCTAAAAATCTGAAATAGTCCAGAGACCATTTCAGCATTATATGCCAGCCAGCACTCAAATGATCTTAACTTTGGAGCACTTTCAGTCTGATGCTTTCCAATTGGGGTGTTCCACCTACAGTAGGCGGGAAGCAGCACCAGCGTGGTCCTGAAGGAGTCTATTCAAAATGGACCTCATCCAGTTTACGTGCCACGTGCTTCTGATCAAAACTAGGACAGGGATTTCTTGTCCATTATAAGTTCCTAATTTTATAGTCTTTAAAAAATCTGCTGCCAAATGGTTGCTTCAAATTTCTATAAGGTTACGAGGAAAGCAAAATCAATGCATACAGAAGCAGAGTGAAGACCTAGGTAAACTTGTCTGTTTCGGGAGCACTGAAAAAGAAAAACAGCTGAATAGGTCCTGTCCCTACTCCACAGCAGTTTGTGCTTTCGACAGTGAAAAATGGGAGAGTGGAGCTGGGGGAGATGGCACCCATGAGGCACAGAGAAAACAAGCCACAGAAAGGGAGACCAGAGGACAGCAGTCGGGAAGCAAGAAGTGGACGGGGAAGCTGTGAGAGTTAATGTTTAGAGAAATGACAAGGGCTGGACCAAGTCTCTGAGGACACTGTGACGAATAGTCTAGAGGAAATGTTTTCCTAAACATTCTTTCTAGAAAGGGATGCTGATGTTGGGGAAAGGACCCCGCTAAAGCGCACAAGTCAGGTATGGTAGCCACAGGTAAGAGCAGCTGAAATAATGCAATCAATGCGGTCAGGAGGATTCCGCCAGGGAAGAAAGGGAGAGTAAAAAGATGTATTAATTGAATTAACTAAATAGATTAATAAATTAATCGAGGAGAGACGATTAGGAAATGCTAGTGATGGAGAGGGGGTGATAAGGCCAAGAACGAAAAGATTTTTAAAGGGAAGGAAGGACTAGTGTGGAGGGCCAGTCAGCAGGCTGAACAGGCTGACCCAAGGACTAACATCAGGGCTCTCACACACAGCCCGTCTTCCCAGGACCCAGGAATGTGCTCATTTACGCTCCTGTTGTACAGAAACATCTTAGCTGCACTCGGTCGCTTTCCACTCTGTTCTCCCTCCGTGCCTGTGTCTGGTGTCATCACAGCACTGACGAGGTTCACCTAAGGAGACTCTAAGTCGGGAATACATTAACTTGGAATATGGAGGATGATTCTGTATGACTTCCAGTCACTGGGATTATACAGCTAAGTAACTGGTCAAACACTGGTATGGGAATAACTCCCAGGAATATCTTACTGGGACAGCACTGACTTGGCTGTTTGTTAAAAGTACACGAACACTAAGAGATGAACAAGGTATGAGACATAGAGCCATAAATTCATATGTAGAAAACCCTTCCCCTAGCATCACGCACAAAGCAATAAACAGTGTACCCTGTGTTTGGTCAGAACCAAAGTTTTCTTGTTAGTTTAACAGTTAAAAAAAAAAAATCACACCAAAAAAGAACATAAAACTCCCTTCTGTAAGCAATGGCTGAGAAAACAAAGCAAACTAGAATCTACAGCCATTCCATTTGTAGACCGGAAACCTGTGCAGAGGCTACATACAAGTCTTCATGAGACTGTGTATAGCTTATAAATCTCGACTGTTGACACTGAAGTGACTTTAACTCAAGGGCAGTGTGGACTGTTACAGCCTGCTTTTTGAGACTAGCTTAGACTTTGCTCTGGGAAGCAGGGTACTCTTAGCACTCCTTGAGTCCTGGGTGCAGGGAAGTCTAGCACCACAAAAACAAACAAACCAAAAGACATGGCATGTTCAATTAAAAATAGAAAAGAAAACCACAAACTGGGAGGAGATCTTCGAAGCATATTATAATAACAAAGGATTAGTATTTTAGATACAACTGAACTCTTAAGTTGAGACAAAGGGCTCAAGCCATGACAAAATACAACAAAGAAAACATAAATAAACTGTTAACCTGTTATCTGCAAAAGCAAAGGGCAAGTTCAACCTCACTGTAAACCAGGGAAATACCTATATGAACCATGGTTCTATTTCAAACACAGCATACTGGCCAAACCGAATACGATACGCAGATTACTACAGAGGTAACGTCAAAGCTGGAACTTTCACCAGCTATGTGAGTAAACATCATTTGACACAATCTCTTTGGAAACACTTAGGCAATCCCAACCAAATTAAAGATACAAAGGTTTGTAAAGCAGCTGTACGTTCCCTAGGTAAAATTCCCTGTGTGCTGTCTGTAAAAGCAACACCAAACAAGAAAAATGGCCCAAATGTTTGACATTAGAGTACATATGTGTAGGTGTGTGCATGTGACACAGGCATGCGTGTGTGTGTGTGTCTATGTGTGTGCATACAGTCATGTGGCATTTAGTGGTCACTAGCAAGTGTCTCCCCCAGTCGTTCACCTTACTTTTTAAGACAGGGTCTCTCACTGAACCAGAACTTGCCCATTTGGCCAGCTTGGCTTGACACTGAGCCAAGCCCTGGAGACCCTCCTCACCCTGGCGTGGCACAGGCACTGGAGAGCTCGGCCACTTGGACTCCAGGACAGTGAACTCGGGTCCTCACGTTTGTGCACTGCACACTTCAGCACTTCCCTAACTAAGCCATCTACACGACCTCTGAAATAACTCTGAGTAACAGGAATGTTCCTATAAAAAGAGCATAGCAATATATCTTCGTTCAAAGTAAGGCAATACTGGGTTCAGTTAGGCAACATTATTTAAATGCACACATCTGTAGAGAAATACACAATCTCAGAATATTTATGAGGCTGCTTAACTCTGAAACGAGAGTGTGGACTGTGTTTTGGGTGTGTACCATCATGACTTTCAGAGACTCTGTTATTGTTTGGCTTCTTATGCATGCTGCATATGCAATCATTCATTCTATTAGTTTTAAAAAATTTTGATGGCATGTTTTATATATTCTTTTGTATGTACACTATATCACAAAAATATTAAAGGGATTAAAAAAGCAATCAAAGTATACTAATCTTTGTTGAGTCGAGAAAATGACACAGATGAATGGAGATTTAAAGTGACAGACACAGTCCAGACTTATTAGTAACCTTGCTTTAGGGTCCTTAACAATGAGCTATTAAAGAAGTCATGCCTGGGCAAGTGTGAAGACTTTCAGTCCCACTTCTGTGCAGTACTAGGAGCCTGGCTTTACAAATGAAGCTGTAAGTGGCCAGGTCAAAGATTCTACTATACCCTTGACTACCTCAGAGGTATCTCTTTCAGACAGTGAGATCCGGACCCCTGAGGCTGCCAAGACTCAGTCATAGAGCTATGGGACTCAGGGGCAAGAAGCAGGTGCACACTACGATGAAAGCATAATTGGGAACACAATGCCACACACAGCATTAGCAGACTTGTTGGGTGTAGAAAACGCTGGGCATGTCAGCATTTGGTACATTAAGGGTGTAAAAGCAAGTTCTGAAACTTTATATCCACCTAGAGACCTACCAGTACTTTTCTTTTCTCCAATTTCGTGTAGTGGGCATATGAGGACTATACCATTCTCAGCACTTTTAGATGTTTTTAAATTTACATAATGAAAAGATGCTCATAATATACACTGTGCCCTTTGCTTTTTAAAAACCCTTCTCTTGTACTCTGCCCTGCTGATTTATTTTCTAAAATGTACATACAACATTATGTGTCTAAATCACTCTCCACTAGCCACAGGATAGCAGCACAAACTCCTTGCCATGGAACGAAAGCTCTCACTCAGGGTTACTTTCTCCTAGAACCCTTGCTTCTACGGAGTCAATCTGAAGCCCTGGAGGAGCTGCGAGCCATGCTGGCCTCGCACTCTCAGGCTGGGCCAGCTGTTTTCTCAGCACTTTCTTTGCCAGGCTCACTCCTAAACTACCCTCAGCTGTTACGTGAGGCCTTGAAGTCACAACATCCTCCTGATAGCCTTCCTGTTCTACACTGCCCCAGCAGCCATGCCCAACCATAACGCAGCACCTGCTGCACCCGAGACAAGCGTTCTGTGTGGGTCTATGGCTGCTGAGCACAGAACTCTCTGAGCATGAGAAAGAAGTTCATCATCGCAATGCAGTTTTAACTTCCCTGGGCTTCCCTTCTCTAGATACCCATTTGTTCTCTTCCTATAACTGCACAGTTGATCCCCTGCCCCTGCTATTCTCACTATTCCCTCTTGGTATACTCTTATCTCCACTGCCCCTCCATGCTAGTCTCTGTTCTCTCACAGACAGCCCTGGCAATGTCCAGTCTGAAGGCCGTGTCAGTTTCTTTTCTCTCTGCTCTGGATATTTTCTCTGTGGCTTACAATAAGAACCCGAACCATACCAGGAGTGCTCCTATCCGCATCTGCTTTACTGCACCCCCATCACATACAAGAGCTATGTTAACAACGTTGACAAGAGTTCCAGAGCACTCACATGGGAAACACTATTTTGCAGTTTGCATCGCCAGGGCTTTAGACCATGGTCTGCATGGCATCGAGGAATCCAAGGGTCCAAGGCAGGAAAGTCCAATATCACTCACTGTCTCTAATGACAGAAAAGTTCTGTGCCTGTGCTGACAAATACTGTTGTCACTGCACACAACAGCACTTACAATGTTGCTATTGAGAATGAAGAGCCATATCATTCATTTAATAATGGTGTATTTTAACTTACAGATAAACAGCACCAAGTCTCTATTAATAGATACAGGGGCTATACTATAAAATCACAGCCAGGCACAGTGCTGGAGGCCTGCAGGCTCGGCTACCCAGGAAGCTGGGGTGGGAAAATCAACTGAACTCAGGCTTTGGAAACTTTTCTAGGCCATAACCCTAAGCCATAACCAAAACTCTGTCTCAAAAACGGAATAGTTCAGGATGTAGTGTTTGTCTACCATTTGTGAGGCCCTGGGGACACACACACACACACACACACGTGCACACGCACAGATACATACACCCTTCTACCTGGCACACATAGAGTTCAAGGCCAGCCTGAGCTTCAGGAAGCCTGTCTCAAAACCAAAAGCAAAAATTTGAAAGAATAAGAGAAATAAAACTGCTTTATAAAACTGTATTCACAAAAACGTTTAAAACTAATTCTCATGGTTGGAAAGGTGACTTGGAAGACTGACTGCTCTTGTAGAGGACCCAGGTTCAATTCCCAGCATACACACAATGGCCCACTTCTAGGACTCCCTCTTCTTGCTTCTGCAGGCTCCAGGCATGAATGTGGTATACAGACATATATATATTCAGTCGAAACACTTATCCAAAAGAAATAGTAGTAGCAATAATAATGATAATAATAACAACAGTGATAAAGGCGACTGAAGTAGAAGTTCTCTTTGAAGTACCTACTAATGTAGCCTTATTCAGACTTCACCAATGAAGAAAAGGGACCAAAGTGTTCCTCCAGTCTTACAGTCTTACAATGAAAGAAAGATAATAAGAATAAAACTGCATACTGTTTGAAGATAACAATGCTATAGGAAAACAGAACAAATTAAAAATGCTAGCCTGAAGATGAGTACTGGTGGCCCTCCACATGCGTGCTAAGAGGAGATTCTCAGGAGATGGTATTTAAGCAAACACTAGTAACAGAGAGGACCATGGCACAGGAGAGCAAGCAGCGACTGAAACAGTCTTCATGTGAACAAGAGTGAAGAACACAGTAAGAGCAAAGAGTCCAAGGGAGCTGGTTCTAAAGGACAATGTGAGGGGAGAAGCAACATGGAGCCACAGAAACGGAAAGGAAATGATATGCAGAGCTGTGTAGGCCGCTATGAATCCTTGGCCTTTATTCTGATTAGCCGATATAAAAGAGGAACTTGAAATTTAGACTTTTGAGCTATTCCTCTGGCTAACTCTTAAGGTCACTCTTCAAGAGCACTATGGCAGAAACAAGGAGAAGAACATGGCTTTTCATGGCTAGCTCCTCGTGAGGTAGGTGGTGGCTTGGTTCACAGTGCCAGCAGCCAGGAAACTAAGAAACGCTTTATTCTGTTTATATGCTAATGGTGGCATAAACAATAGCGAATGAAATACAGGAGTGTGTTTTAAGACAGAGAAAAGTCAGGAAAGTCAAGTAAGTCAATTCTAAGTTTCTTATCCAAGTACCTTGAATATGCTGCAGCCATCAAATGAGATTCTAAACACTATGGGTAGAACAGGTTTAGAAAGAAATATGAATTTGAGTCTTTGACTTCTACAGTATATATAAGATATCCAAGAGTCATGTATATTATACAGATGGGCAAATAATTCACATACACCAGTTAGAGTATCAGTCATGCACTGAACATTTAGCCTAAACCAATCAGGTCATAGGAGCTGTGAGCAAGAATGAAAAAGGGCTGAGGTTGTTTCAATATTTCAAAGGAAAATTAAGAAGTGACTAAGGGAATGAATTCACTAAGAATCACAAACAATTACCTAGTGTGAAAGGAAGAAAATCAAGTAATTATAATGTCCTTGAAACCGTGCAAAGAAAGTATTTCAAAGTGGAGTAAGGGATCAATTGTTTCAAATACTATTGAGAAATCAAATAATATAAGAAAAGCACATCGGATCAAATTGAAGGAAAGTCACTGGACTGAATGCTGGGAGGAAGAAGGCAAAGTCAGAGAGAGCCCGGCATGGATCTGCTGCCAGGAACAGATGTGCTGGAACTTTGCTGGTGGGCCACAACCTCGTGGTGACACACGGATTAATAGAAATAGGTTAAATTAAGATGTAAGAGTTAGCCAATAAGAAGTTAGAACTAATGGATTTAATTAACTAAGTGATTTAATTAATATAATTTCTGTGTGGTTACTTTGGTTCTGGGTGGCCGGGACAAACAAGAGGCTCCTCCCTCCAACAAAAGTCTACAGTGATCGTCACACATACATTCACAGTGGAAGGCAGATGAGGCTTGGATGATGTAGGATCAGATGACATGGTAAGGAGAGAGAGGATAGCCAATTTTAGGGAGAAGTGGATAGCTACAACAAAGGGAAAAGCCAGTGGCCCCACCCACCCATGCCCTGTTCCTTAAAACAGAGCAGTAACAATTGGTTTCTATGCAGATGGGAGAGATTCAGAAAGAGGGAAAACTGACACAGGAGACTCTTCAGTCAACCATTTTTGGCCAATCAACCAAATCCAGTGTGTTGCAGGATCTGAACAGAGCTGTGAACTAAGAATGGTTTATACCTTCCAAGTGGTTGAAAACTCAGGACTATTCCATAACATATGAAAAATCATATCCCATTCATATCTCCATGTTCATAAATAAAGCTTTGTTGGGAACAAGTTATGCTCCAGATTTACGATTGTCCATGGTGACCGCTTCTGTGAAACAAGAGCAGAGCTCATTTGTGAGGGAGATGATACAGGACACTCTAACTGCCACTCAGATGACTGTGAGCCAGAGACACCCTACAACTTGACAGCATTCTGAAGGACTTCAATCATCCGTCTACAACTCTTTTTTCAATGATTTTTTAAAGATTTGTGTGTATGTGTGTGCTATACGTGTGTGTCTGTGAGTATAAGTCAGACGTGTGTTAAGTGCCCAAGAAAGCCAAGAGAGGGTGCTAGATTCTCTGAAGCTGAAGTTTTAGGAGGTTGTGAGCACCAGGCATGGGTGATTGTAACCAAACTCAGGGCTTCTAGAAGAGAAGCCATTTTTGTTTGGTTGGGTTTTTTTTGTTTTGTTTTGTTTTTTTGAGACAAGGGTTTCCCTGTGTGACCTCCTTGGCTGTCCTGGAACTCAGTCTGTAGACCAGGCTGGTCTGGAACTCAAAGATCCATTTGCCTCTGCCTCCTGAGTGCTGGGATTAAAGGTGTGTGCCACCACCAGGCTCAGGAACTGTTCTTAGCGCCATTCCTCCAGCCCCTACTATAACACTTTATTATTATTAGTTCTATGTACCAAAAGAAGAAAGATTATAGACTTCAAGCCCCATGCTTGAAGGCTGGCGCAGTGAAGTATGGCTGAGACAGTAAAGCACTGTTTATTTGGCAGTGACACTACAACTAGAGAATCTTAGGAAGAACTTCCGAATTATGGACATCCACATGAGCTAGTGGCCTGACATAGCATTTCGTACGATCTGGGTTAAAGGATTTTCAATAGTGAAAATGTACAAAATCTCAATACAGGACAACATGACAATATTAACAAAATTAGCAGTGATAACTTTAGACTCTCATCAAGCAAACTGTTGTTTTTTATATCAGTAGATAAGCATTATAAATTTTAAATATCTTGGTAGCTCCACAACTACTGTTATTTTAGTTTGTCATTTAAAATAGGTACAAATTGATTATATTTTTTCTCTACTTCCTAAAGTACCTGCATAAAATTTGTGATTTTTTTAACTCTTGAACCAGAAAACCCAAAATATTTCCAATCTTGCCCTTCACAGAAAGTGTTAACCTACCCTTGATATATGAAGAATGAACAAATGTTAGAAAATTATTTTGAATAGGTAAACTATTGCAGACATAATTGGTTTAATTTTTTAAATTATTTTTAAAATCTACTTTGAGATTTTGAAGAGATGACTTAAGACAACTTGCTATTCTTGCAGAAGAAAACGGGGTTCAATTCCCAGCATCCACACAGCAGCTCATGACCACCTATAAGTATAGCTCCAATGGATCCAAAGTCCTATTTTCATATCTGTGAGTACCAGACACACATGTGACACACTTAATGCACACAGGCAAGACATTCATACACATAAAATTCAATGAGTCTACTTTACAATGATCAGCGCAATTACTAACATGGAGTTAGGTTATGTAATTAAGGTTATGTAATTATGAAAATACATAGCATGGAGGGGTAAGGGGTCAAAGACAGACCAACACAGAGGGAATCTCAACAGGAGAGCACATTTCACATCAGTGCATGACACTATCACAAGAGGAGGTCTGTTGTCTGGCAGTTCTTGTACTCCCTCCAGTATAAAACTGCAGCTTTCTCAACACAGAAGGAAAGGTCAGTGTGACACTCACGAACCCAAAAGAGGTTACAAAAGAGGGCGAAGCATTGGCAGGAACAGTGATCGCTGGCTTTGCACATCAAAACAGTTAGAAGTTTGATGTGGGAGTCCCCTCTGTGTGTTGCTTGTATTGGTTAATGAATAAAGAAACTGCCTTGGCCTGATAGGGCAGAACTTAGGTAGGCAGAGAAGACAGAACTAAAGTCTGAGAGAAAGAAAGCAGAGTCAGAGAGACGCCATGGAGCTGCCAAAAACAGACACTGGAAATATTACCTGGTAAGCCACTTCCATGTGGTGATACACAAATTACTAGAAATGGGTTAAATTAATGTAAGAGTTAGCCAATAAGAAATTATAGCTAATGGGCCAAGCAGTGATTTAACGAATACAGTTTCTGTGTGGTTATTTCGGGGCTAAGTTATCCAGGCAGCGGGGACAAACAAGCATACTCTCCCTACAACAGAAGTTCAAGAACCCTGTCAACCCAGAAGAAAAGGGGAGTAACAGGAGTGTGATGTGAATTGTACTCCCTTAATGAAGATGATAATTTCTACTTTCATGACTGACCCAGAATTTACTTTAAAGTATAGAGGAAATGAAGGCAAAAGACAATAATGAAAAGGAGGATAATCAATGAAAATGCCACAATGAAACCCATTGCTTTGTATGCTAAATTAAAAAATTAAAAGCATGATGAATAATTACGAACTGTCGTGTACAGTTCAGCCAGCTTGAGAGGGGGAGTTTAAACCCAGCCACCTCTGCTGTGACATGCTGTTGTTATATACTGTGTCATACATCATCAGGGTGATGACCACAGAAACTAACTAGGGCTAGACAAATCTCAAAGACTGTACTGCTTAGGCATCGGACTTTACAAGGATGCCTCTAAGTATTTACAATTAACTTAGAAAACAAAGTATGCGTCTAAGTCTGTTTAAGCTGCTATAACAAAATACCCCACAGTTGTTAATTTATCAACAAAGGGCGCATCTCTTCAGTTTTGAAGTTGGGGTGTACAAAGAGCAAGGTGCCAGGAGACTGAATCCAGCAAGGTTCTGTCCTTCACATTATATTTTTTCTCTACTTCCTAAAGTACCTGCATAAAATTTGTGATTTTTTAACTCTTGAACCAGAAAACCCAAAATATTTCCAATCTTGCCCTTCACAGAAAGTGTTAACCTACCCTTGATATATGAAGAATGGACAAATGTTAGAAAATTATTTTGAATAGGTAAACTATTTTGAATAGGTAAAATGCATTACTTTGAATAGGTAAAAAGCCACATGCATCTTCTCCATGGTCTCAAACACTAGGCTCAAGTCTCATCCATGAGGTCTCATCACAATTCTAACGTCACTCACTGTGATGGTTAGCTTTATCTGTCAAGATGACAGTTTCTAGAACAACCTACTAGCATCAATAACGGACTGTCAAGATCAAATTGGCCTGTGGGTGTGTCTGAGGGGGACTAGCTTGATTATTTATGGATGTGGGAAGACTCAGGCTGGTCTGGGTCCTGAACTGCATAAGTGTCGAGAAAGGGAGCTGTGCAGTATGTGTGTATGCACTCATTCTCCTCCTGCTCTGGACTACGGATGGGACCACATGCATCAAGTTCCTCCCTGACTTCTCTACAAAAATGGACTGTAACCCAACCTAAAATAAATGCCCTTCCCCCTAGGTTGGCTTTTGTTGGTGTATTTTTATCACAACAACAGAAACAAATGTAGGACACTTGCCCCACTTCATTTTATCACACAGGCTCTCTGTTATCATCTCATATCACCATCATAAAATGAGTGAGCACGGTACAACAAACACAGTAAGGTATGCCGAGAAACTGTACTCTTACTATACAGTATGCCATTATCTTTAGTTGTTCCAATTACTGAGCTCCCAGTCTTATTAATCTTACTGTGCCTAATTTATTAACTATTATATGTATGACGTATCTCTAGGAAACACTAAGCATAGTACAGAGAGTGTTCAGCACCATCCAGTGTGGGCACCAACTGGGGTGTTTAGAATACATCTCCCACAGAGAAGGAGGGACTACTATCTAAGAAATGTTTTGCTTTTTATCAAAAACAAATTAGTCTATAAAAGACATTTAACAGCAATAGTCATTTCTGTTTTTATTGACTTCCCAAAGCTGCTAACTCAAGAAACGTGACTAAACCGGGTGGTGGTGGTGCATGCCTTTAATCCCAGCACTGGGGAGGCAAAGGCAGGCAGATCTCTGTGAGTTTGAGGACAGTCTGGTCTACAAGAGATAGTTCCAGAACAGGCTCCAAAACTACAGAGAAACCCTGTCTCAAAAAACAAAAAACCAACAATAACAGTAACAAAAACAAAAAAGGTGACTGACTCCTCTTTATGATCCTTCAACCTGATCAAAGCAACATGTGACACAAATTCATGTCCCATTCTGAGGAACTTAATAAACTGCTTTCACATATCATAATGTCATCAATATTTGACTTTTTCATATGTTTACATATTACACAGATACAAAAAGCTGTTTCAAATTAAATTTGTGAAAATAGCTATATTACCAAAAGGAGTCTACTGATTCCATGCATTCCTTATCAAAATTCTGATGACAATCTTCAGAAAATATTGAAGAAAAAAAAGATCTTAAATCAATAGCCAAAACAATCCAAAGCACAAAGAGCAATGCTGGGGCACCACAAGACTTAATTTCAAAAACATTAATTGCAGGAAAAAAAAAAAACCAACCATAGGTCATTAAATCATTGGAACAGAATAGAAAACTCGGAAGCAAATATACACCACAATAGCCACCAAGGTTTCCACAAAGATCCAAAGAGAAAAACAGGCCTCTTCAACTAATGATACTGGGAAAAACTGGCTCTCCATGCGTATTAGACTAGAACTAAATCCCTGTCTCTCAGCTATACAAAATCAACTCAAAATAGAGCAAGGAGCTTCACTAAGACCTGGAACCCTGAAGCCATAGAGGAGAGCGTTGGGGAGACATTTTAGGTACAGGCACTTGATGGTTTAAATGATCAGGTTGAAAGGATCTACAATCAGCCAGTAAGGGAGCTTCTGGGCATGCCTGTAAGGGTTATCTTGATTATATTAACTGAGGTGGGAAAGAGTCACCTTTACTGTGCGTGGCGTTATTCTGTGGGGTGCAGTTCTGGACTGAATGAAGGACAGCTGAATACTCACATCCATGCCCTTGCTTCCTGCCTCAAGCTCTGCAGGCATCATTCCCTGACCACTGAGAGCCAAATGAAACCCGTTCTCCCCTAGGCTGTCTCTGTCAGAGTGCTGCATACCGACAAAGGAAGTAACTGACACAACGCATTGTTAGCAAGGACTTTATCCAAAGGGGTCCAGCATCTGACAAAGGACCTGGCAGGAAATTATCAAGTTCATAAGCAAGGTAATGGCAAGCGTGACATCAGGCATACAGAATGGGAGAAAACGACACCCTACTTCAAATAACACCATGAATAAGTGCATAAATGAAAGTGCCTCACTCTTCTCAATAAATAAGGTACAAACAAGCAATAAGTAAATGAGAACTATTCAAACATCCTGGCCATCACAGAAATGCATATTAAAACTACACTGTTTCCACCGTATCCAAAAGCAAATGCTGGCGAGGGTGTGCAGGAAGAAACTCTGCATACTGCAGGGAAACGTATAAATAACGCAGCCACTATAGTCACCAGTAGGAAAGTTTCCCCCCAAAAAAACTAGAAACAGAGCTATCATATGATTTACGTACACCTCTCCTAGAAATATATCCCAAAGACCTTAAGACAGCATCTTCAGAAGTAATTGCATAACTGTTTTTTATAGCACAATTACATTGCTAAATTATAGAAGCAGCCTAAATTATGGAGCCAACAAATGATTGGATAAAGAAAATGTGTTTATATAAACATATACATTCATTCATATAAATGACATCAAAGTGTAAGTAAGCACACTTGAAGAAGGGTGAAGGATGGCTACAGGGAGACAAATATAGAAAAAGTACGTGATACAGTTAAATAAAATTGTAGTCATGAAATCCATCGTTGTACGCTGAAAAATAAAAACCACATGATCATCTCATTAGATGCCGAAAAAGCATTTGACAAAATACAACATCCCTTCATGATAGAAGTCTTGGAGAGAGCAGGGATACAAGGAACATACCTAAACATAATTAAGGCAATATACAGCAAGCCAATAGCCAACATCAAACTAAATGGAGAGAAACTCCCAGCGATTCCACTGAAATCAGGAACAAGACAAGGTTGTCCACTCTCTCCATACCTATTCAATATAGTTCTTGAGGTCCTAGCTAGAGCAATAAGACACCAAAAAGAGATCAAGGGGATACAAATTGGAAAAGAAGAAGTCAAACTCTCATTGTTTGCTGATGATATGATAGTTTACATAAGTGATCCCAAAAATTCTACCAAGGAACTTCTACAACTCATAAACACTTTCAGCAATATAGCAGGATACAAGATTAACTCAAAAAAATCAGTAGCCCTCCTGTACACAGAAGATAAAAGGGCTGGGGATGAAATCAGAGAATGAACACCCTTCACAATAGCCACAAATAGCATAAAATATCTCGGAGTAACTCTAACCAAACAAGTGGAAGACTTGTACGACAAGAACTTTATATCTTTGAAGAAAGTAATTGAAGAAGACACCAGAAAATGGAAAGACCTCCCATGCTCTTGGGTAGGCAGAATTAATATAGTAAAAATGGCAATCTTATCGAAAGCAATCTACAGATTCAATGCAATGCCCATCAAAATCCCAACAAAATTCTTCAAAGACCTCGAAAAAACAGTACTCAA
>PVIU01009900.1:0-73244 GCA_004026605.1 Ondatra zibethicus | reverse complement strand
CCACTACACAACTGCAACCAACTACTTTCCGTGGCTTTCCCTCTCGATCAATTTTACAGAGGCCTACCCATTCCCCTAGTTTCTTGTTGTCATCAACCTTAATTAGGTTGATCTGGTGCTCAGCACAAAGGGCCTCCACCAACTTGACATACATAGGCTCATCACAGTTGGATGCAAGCACACAGAGATGGGCTTGGCGTTTGTCTAAGGCTTTGGCAGCTTCGCGGATGCCACATGCTAGGCCATCGTGGATGAGGGCGGTCTTCAGCACCTCTTGAAGAGCAGTGTTGACATCCATTACACCTCCAGCAGCAATGCCTTCCTCGGCCATGGCGGTGGATTACGGGTGAGGTCGAATCTTGACCGCTCCCGCGGCTCTGCCTCCGCGCAACTCGGCGGCGGCAGGGGAAAAAGTCATACAAGTCTTTAATTGGCTTTGTTAGAGTCATCTCAGGATAGTTTATCTTCATTGAGACTACTGAAAAAAGACATTGTTTCTCAGTCTAGTTTTCATTTTTATATGGATAGTGTAATGCTCTATTTTGTGTGTGTTTGTTTCCCTGATTTCATTCTCAGTCCATTTGTCATTTGTGTATGGCTAGAGTACAGATTTTGTGTGTGAGAGAATAAATTCTGTATACAAATACTTTACTGGAAGTGTTTATCAAATATTGGAGTTTCCCAGAAAAAAAAATTAGGATGAATTCTGTATACTATCCTATCAACTGCAAATAAGGATACTTTGACTTATTTCCTTCCAATTTGGTATCCCTTTGATTTCCTTCAGTTTTCTTGTTGTTCTAGCTAGAAATTCAAGTACTTATATTGAATAGAATGGAGAAAGTGGATTTGTCTTGTTTCTGATTTTAGAGGAATTGCTTTGAGTTTCTCCACTTTAAAGTTGTTGACATGGGCTTGCTGTAAACTACCTCTATTATGTTAGAGTATGCCCTTTGTATCGCTAAATTACTCCAGAACTTTTATTATGAAGGAGTGTGAATAAGAATTGACTGTCAGTGAAGGGAAATTGCAGAAAACACATGAAGATAGGGCGAATACAAATCTTAATTGTATTTTAGTCATACTGCCTTCCAGAATTTCCCCTACAGGAATTTAGTATTTTTAAAGAAAAGGGAAGATATTATCTTAGAATGGATCTTTTTTCAACATAAACCAAGTAAAAAAATTAAAACTTATGTGGAAAATGTCTCTGAATTAATTATAAAAGGAAAATTGAGACTTCACCAACTAGCAGGTATATACCCAGCATAGTGCCTTTTACTACTGATGAAATTAAAAATTTATGGGAAGACAATGAACAATGACAAAGAGTTTGTGTTAATTTCTTGGGAGAAATTAATAGCAAGTATCCTAAAAGTGATAGGATTTACCTTATAAAGAGAGCTACTTGGAGCCTTCCCCAAATTGTAGGTGATGCACCAATAACTGGAGCCCATACATTTTATACTGATGCAAATAAATCAGGAGAAAAAGGTTACAAATCAGAAGAATTAAGTAAGGTGGAATAAAGCACTTATAATTCTTTCCAAAAGGCAGACTTATACATTATTCTCATGATACAAAGGGATTTTAAAGAACCTCTCAATATAGTTACTAATTCACAATTTGCAGAAAGAGTTGTCTTGCATATTGAAACTGTTGAATTTTTACCAGATGATACAGAAGTGATTTCATTATACATTCAGGTTCAAGACATAACCAGGAATAGGCTTTGTCCCATATACATAACACACATCCAGTCCCACACAGGTCTCCCAAGTCCACTAGCTCAAGGTAATACAGAAATTGAAAAATTATTGATTGGAAGTCTGATGAAGGCCTCAGAATTTCATAAGAAACATCATGTCAATAGCAAAGGTAGAAAAAAGGAGTTTCCTATTACATGGCAACAAAATAAGGAGATTATAAAAAGAAGTGCTACTTGCTCTTCCTATAACCAAATACCATTACCTGCAGGGAGTAACACAAATGGTACTCAAAGGAATAAAATCTGGCAGATGGATGTGTTCTAATTTACAGAATTTGGAAAATTAAAATATGTATGAAACTTACTCAGGTTTTCAGTGGGCAACAGCCTTGACCTCAGAAAATGCTGATTCAATAATCATGCATTTAATAGAAGTTATAGCCATCATGGGTATACCTGCACAAATAAAAACAGAAAATGGTCCAGCATATACTTGTAAGAAAGTGAAACAGTTTTTTTCTTATTATAATATAAAGCATGTTACGGGTATAGCAAACAATCCTACAAATCAGGCAGTTAAACAAAGATCAAATCCAACTATGAAGGATATGCTAAACAAAGAAAAAGGGATGAAAAATGACACTAGAAATGGATTGCATAAAGCTTTATTAACTATTAACCTTGAATTTTCTTTTTTTAAACATTTACTTTTGATGTCAAGCTTATAAAGGTATTTAGACATTTCAATATTGTTTCAGAAATTCTGTTGAAATAACAAGCCAATAACAATATTATTTACTTTTTTAGTTTAGAAAGATATACAATTGTGAAAGTTACTATTCCTTGTACCTTTTCTGTTTTTAACTTTTTAAAATATTTATTGAGTTCTACATTTTTCTCTGCTCCCCTCCCTGCCTCTCTCCTCCCCTTCAACCCTCTCCTAAGATCCCCATGCTTCAAAGTTACTCAAGAGATCATGTTTTTTTTCTATATCCAATGTAGATTAGATCCATGTATGTCTCTCTTAGGGTCCTCATTGTTGTCTAGGCTCTCTGAGATTGGGATTTGTGGGCTCATTTTCTTGGCTTTATGTTTAGAAACCACCTATGAGTGAGTACATGTTATAATTGTCTTTCTGGGTCTGGGTTACCTCACTCAAAATGATGTTTTCTTGCTCCATCCATTTGCTTGCAAAATTCAAGATGTCATTATTTTTTTCTGCTGTGTAGTACTCCATTGTATAAATGTACCGTATTTTCCTTATCCATTATTTTGCCAAGGGACATTTAGGTTGTTTCCAGGTTATGGCTATGACAAACAATGCTGCTATGAACATAGTTGAGCACATGTCCTTGTGGCACAATTGAGCATCCTTTAGACATATACCCAAAAGTTGTATTATTGGGTCTTGAGGAAGGTTGTTTCCTAATTTTCTAAGAAATCACCACACTGACATCCAAAGGAGCTGTACCAGCTTGCGTTCCCACCAGCAACGCAGAAGTGTTCCCTTTTCCCCACATTCTCTCCAGCAAAAGTTGTCAACAGTGTTTTTGATCTTGGCCATTCTTAGAGGTTTAATGTAATCTCAGAGTAATTTTGATTTGCATTTCTCTAATTACTAAGGATATTGAGCATTTCCTTAAGTGTCTTTCAGCCATTTTGGATTCTTCTGTTGAGAGTTCTATGTTTAGGTCTGTACTCCATTTTTTATTGGATTATTTGTTCTTTTGATGACCAATTTCTTGAGTTCTTATTATATTTTGGCGATCAGACCTCTGTCTCATATGGGGTTGGTGAAGATCTTTTCCCATTCTGTAGCTGCCGTTTTGTCTTGTTGACCATGTCCTTTGCTTTATAGAAGCTTTTCAGTTTCAGGAGGCTCCATTTATTAACTGTTTCTCTCAGTGTCTGTGCTGCTGGGGTTCTATTTAGGAAGTGGTCTCCTGTGCCACTGCGTTCAAGTGTACTTCCTACTTTCTCTTCTATGAGGTTCAGTGTGGCTGGCTTTATGTTGAGGTCTTTGATCCACTTAGACTTGAGTTTTGTGCATGGTAATAGATACAGATCTATTTTGATTCTTCTACATATTGATATCCAGTTATGCCAGCACCATTTGTTAAATGTGCTTTGTTTTTTCCATTTGATATTTTTTGCTTCTTTGTCAAAAATCAGGTGTTCGAAGGTGTGTGGATTAATATCTGGGTCTTTGATTTGATTTCATTTGTCCTCTTGACTGTTTTTAGGCCAATGCCAGACTGTTTTCAGTACTGTAGCTTTGTAGTAGAGTTTGAAGTCAGGGATTGTGATGTTTCCAGAAGTTCTTTTATTGTACAGGATTGTTTTAGCTATTCTGAGCTTTTTGCTTTTCCATAATAAGTTAAGTACTGTTCCTTCAAGGTCTGTGAAGAATTTTGCTGGGATTTTGATGGACATTGCTTTGAATCTGTAGATTCCTTTTGGTAAAATTGCCATTTTTTACTATGTTAATTTTACCTACCCATGAGCATGGGAGATCTTTCCATTTTCTGGTTTCTTCTTCATTTTCTTTCTTCAAAGATTTAATGTTCTTTTCATACAAGTCTTCCACTTGCTTGGTTGAAGTTACTCCAAGATCTCCATTTAGTTTGATATTGGTTGTTGGCTTGCTATATATTGCCTTTATTATAGTTAGGTATGTTCCTTGTATCTTTGTTCTCTCCAAGAACTCTATTATGAAGGAGTATCAAATTTTGTTGCAGGCTTTTTTATCATCTAATGAGATGAATTTTTTTAGTTTGTTTCTATTGTGGATTACATTGATAGATTTTCATATATTGAACCATCCCTGCATCTCTGGGATGAAGCTTACTTGATCATGGTGGATAACTTTTCTGATGTGTTCTTGGATTTGGCTTGTGAGTATTTTATAGGGTACTTTTTGTATCAATGTTCATGAGGGAGACTGGTCTTTCTTAGTTGCATTCTTGTGTGGTATAGGTATTAGGGTAACTGCAACCCCATAAAAAGAGTTTGGCAATGTTTATTCTGTTTCTATTATGTGGAACAATTTGAAGAATATCAGTATTATTTTGCCTTTGAAATTCTTGTAGAATTCTGCACTGAAACAATCTGGCCCTGGGTTATGGTTTTTTGTTTGTTTTTGTTGTTGTTGGGAGACTTTTGATGACTGTTTCAATTTTTTGCTATAGGTCTATTTAATTTGCTTATCTGGGATTGATTTAATTTTGGAATGTGGTACTTATCCAGAAAACAGTTCATTTCCTTTAATTTTTCCAATTTTGTGGATACAGGTTTTTGAAATATGATGTGATGATTCTCTAGATTTCCATGTCTGTTCTTATGATTCCCTTTTCATTTTTTATTTTGTTAATTTGCATATTCTCTCTCTGACTTTTGGTTAGTTTAGATAAAACTTTGTCTATCTTATTTATTTTCTCAAAGAACCAATTATTTGTCTTATTGACTCTTTGTATTGTATATTTGGTTTTAATTTTATGTGGAGACAACCATAGTATGTTTGGAGTCTAATGGAGGAAATTGATAGACAAACATAAGAAAGAAGAAAACACAGTCTTCTGAAGGGATGTTGAACACAAGACATGAAGGGGTGGTTTGTTTTCTAATAGAATAGAAACTGCTTCTTTCTCTAAGGCAAAAAGGAAAATGTGTTCAAATGATCACATTCTATTTTTATTACTTAAAAAAACTACCAATCCAAATTCCCACTTCCTCCCCTCTTTCCACTCCCTCCACATATCTTCTTCCCCACCCCCTCCAATCTTAAGAGAGGGCAAGGCACCCTGCCCTGTGGAAAGTCCAAGGCCCTCCCCACAACACCCAGGTTGAACAAGGTATACATCCAAAAAGAATAGTATCCCAAAAACCCAGTACATGCAGTAGAGACAAATCCCAGTGCTGTTGTCATTGGCCCCCCAGTCTGCTCCAGCTGTCAACCACATTCAGAGGGACTAGTTTGATCCCATGCTCATTCATTCCCAGTCCAGTTGGAGATGGTGAGTTTCCATTAGCTCAGGCACCTTGTCTCAGTAGGTGAACCTCTCATGGTCTTGACTTCCTTGTTCATGCTCTCCCTCTTTCTGCTCTTCAACTAGACCTTGGGAGCTCAGCCCAGTTCTCCGATGCGGGTCTCTGTCTCTGTTTCCCTCTGTTGTTGGACAAATGTTCTATGGTGATATTTAAGATAATCATCAGTCTGACAACAGGGCAAGGCCAGTTCAGACACCCTCTCCTCTGTTGCATAGGGTCTTAGTTGGGGTCATCATTGTGGATTCCTGGGAATTTTTCTAGAGCCAGGTTTCTTGCTAACCCCCAAAATGGCTCCCTCAATCAAGATATCTCTTTCCTTGTTCTCATATCTGTCCTTCCTCCATCTTAACTATCCCATTGCCTCAAGCTCTCCCCAACCCTCCCCTTCTCCCCTCCTCTTCCCCTTCTCCCCTTCCTTCTACCCAAATGGTCACATTCTTAAAGCAAATATCTGAACACAAAGCAGTTGGTACTATGGGGTTTAAAAGTTCAGTGAGATTTGTTATGTTAAAAGATACATTTCTAGGGATTTTTGCCTCTCTCTATTTCTCTCTCTCTCTGTATGTTTGTATGTGTGAGTCTGTCTGTCTGTCTCTGTATGTGTGTGTGTGTGTGTGTGTGTGTGTGTGTCTGTCTCTGTGTGTGTATGTATTAATGTTTATGATGATGTGTAATAATAAAGTGTTGGAGCAGTTTACCTGATTCATAATTTCATCACTTTCCACCTTATCCCTTGAGACAGGGCTTCTGGCAGCCAGAAAGCCCCAATGATCCTCTAGTGTCCATAGCAATAGCATTGGGGTTACAGGTGTGCACAGCCTTGCTAGGATTTTTGTGTTGGTACTGTCAATTTAAACCCAGATAGTCTTTCCAGAGAGTCCCAAGGAGAGTTATAGAAATATCTACTGGCAAACTGGGACAGACTTATTAAGATTGGGAGTTTCCAAAAGAATTTTGCCATGGCTTCATTTACTCATGGGGTCCGAGAAAAGATCTCTCTGAGACAAAGCAAGATTGGACAAGGGTAGAGCAGTAGGGAAAGAAGCAATGGCTGAGAAAGGCACTAACCAGCAATCAGCATATTATTCAGACCTACCACTGAGGGATGTCTTCAAAGGGAAATGCTTGAGAGGTCATGCTGGTTTATAGGAAGCTTAATTAGGGAAGTTAATTAGATGCAAAATTATTCCAATAAATTCCATACATTCCCAGGCTGATATGTTACAATTGGAGGATTTCCTACTGTTGTGGGTTTGCGGGTTGCCAAATCTTCTCTATTACCACAGATAACTATGTAGGATCCATAGAGTATCTCTATAAATAAATGTGCAGAATGTGTCGCACTTTTTCAGGGTCCCACTTGTTTCTGTGCCAGGCTTTTAAAACAGCGATTGTTTTTGAGGTTGTGCTGAAAAAGGACAGTTCTATCAGACAGGAAGCCAACTTAATTTCTGACATTGACTGAATGACAAATTGTGCCACCCTCATTCCTGAAAGAAAAAAAGAGGTACTTTCCATCACCTAAATATTCACACCAAGTGAATCTTGTTATCATTCCCTCTTCCTTTGCTAGGAGTATAAATGGATAAGTTGCTAACTGAGAGAGTTGACACTTTCCTACTTTTCTTTCTTAAAAGCGAAATTTTAAATAACTGCACTGAAAAAGAACTGTAGTTTTTTTGAAAATGCAGGTCATGCTTGGAAGTGAGACAATTCTAGACTTAGAAAATTAGAAGTGTTATCTGGTGTCTAATGGCTTCTCTGAGTTTTAGTTTGTCTTCTAGATGACTGAGTTAAAGACATGTGTGTCTGTCTGTGTGTGTGTGCATGTGTGCATGCATGTCAATGAAAAATACAGAGAGAGATGACTGATAAAGACAGATTGACAGAAAGATGAGTAATAAAAGTAATGATGACAATGATGAAGGTAGATAGATGTGTGCATGGAAATGAATGGTTAAATACACAAAGTAGTAGAAAAGAAGATAGGGCAAAGTAGAGGGAAGGGGGAGGAGGGATATCAGAAAAGAAAGAAAAAAGCACATGTCATTCAAGGACTACTAATTAAGACCACAGACTCTAGAATGAGGCTGTGTACATGGCATCTAAAGTGTTTCCATCACTAGCTGTGAGGGTGTGGGCAAAACCTGCCTCAAAAGATGGATGTGAAGATCAAGTTCAGTAATCCTATAAAAATTCCTGGCATGCAACTAAATTAACAGCCAATAGTTACTACATATCTGGCCCATGTCAGCTACCAAACAAAGCTATTTATGTGTATTATCTGATCTAACTCTCCCAGTATAGCCACAAGGAAAATACTGTCCTGTTTTTAACTAAGAGGATAAAGCTGTAAGCAAGCATCTGGAGCCAGGAGGTCCATGTGTTGGCTGGAGAGAGCTGGGGCTTTATGAAAATTAACTTGCCTAACATTACACAGGAAGTAAAGAGCAAATCAATCTCTTAAATCCAGGTATGTCTGACACCTGACTGTGCTTTCAACTTCTAAACACATTTTACTGTGGTGCTTATTATATTAGCCAAATGAGGCTAACTGAAAAATCAGTTTATTGCTCAGATAGGTAAAGAAGTAAACAGATTATCTTGACATGCTCCAATTTCATCTCTGTCTGCTCTGTCTGGGGAGTTGCACATGTTCCTTTAGCAAGTCTGCAAAGTCAGCTTACACAGGATTTAAAATTCTTTTGCACTTAACTCCAGATATCCCCCCCTCCTGGGTGTGGTTTGTCCTTTACTAACACACCAGCAAATGACCCTTAGAACCTATTTGTTGTATTGCTGCCACTCTTAACCTTCTGACCCTGACTGTTTTTTGAGAAAACAAATGCCAATTTTAATACTAGCCCTAGGAACTCTTCATTTGGAAGGAATCTTGCCTTTCTTTTCCTCTCTGCACTGATGAATTTGACTGCTGAATGCATAGTCTCAGCACAGCAAAAGCATCAAATTAAATAGTACCCTCTGGATGTGACACTGAGGACACAGGTGATAGGTCAGACTCACCAGAAACTTTCAGCATCTCAGCAAAGACTGCTCTCCCATCAACGACTTTAGCTGTTTCCCTATTTTCATACTACTTATAGATTGGGCTCAAATCTAGCATTAACAGTTTCCAATGGGCCACTGTGTCCATGGCTAGGAAAAGTTACAGTCTTTAATGCATCCTTCTTTCTTTCCTTAGTGAAAATGGTTCCTGCCTGGTCTTGCAGGGAATGCACTGTCAAATGAAAACAGAAATGACTAGATAGAGGAAGGGAATGGCAGAGATATAAAGAAACTGATTGGCAGAGAAAGAAGTGATAAGAAGGAACAAGATCACAGCACTAAAGATGAATTGTTTGGAAGAAAAAGTACCAGTCACATCATTTAAAAATAATTCTGTGTACTGGGCGGTTTTGTGTGTCAGCTTGACACAAGCTAGAGTCATCAGATGAAGACACCTCTGCTAAGGAAATGACTCCTTGAGATCCAGCTAAGTAATTTAAGTCTTAGTGATCAATGGGGGAGGGCCCAGCCCATGGTGGGTGGTGCCTTCCCTGGGCTGCTGGTACTGTATTCTATAAGGTAGGCTGAGAAAAACCATGTAAAGCAAGCCAGTAAGCAGCTTCCCTCTATGGCTTATTCATCAACTTCAGGAATCTGTAGTGTTTTGAGTTCCTGTCCCAGCTTTCTTCAGTGATAAACATCAATGCTGCAGTGTAAGCTTAATAAAGCTTTCCTCCCCAACTTGCCTTTGCTCATGGTGTTTTGTTGCAGCAATAGAAACCCTAAGACATTTTGTTCCTCAGATATGGCTTCTAGCCTCAGAACATACGGTTTATAAATGCCCAACGTACAAACACACAGACACACAGTGTAAACCATCCTTCTCACTACAGTGAATGAGCAATGAGTCCTTTGTTACCAACTGAAGTGATCATAGGTTATCCAATACTGCAGATGGAGTCTAAAAACGGCCTCCAAACAGCTCAAAGTACAAAGATTAGTTTCAGTCATTTACTAGCACAGCCATATCACGGGCCATGCCCTAAGTTTTTGGAATTGAGTCTCTTCCTTTTTCTTTTCCAATCATCTAAACATATTATAAACTAAATATATCTGTGGCAAATAAGTAAATGAAAATAAAATCAGGTAAATAAATGATTACAAAACAAAACAAAAAATGACTGCTTTAGTCAGTCTACAAGACAGAGTGTCCTGGAGCCACAAGAACAATCTTCTTAGGAAACAATGGGGCAATTGTCACCAACAAGGGTATGGTTAGGCAGATTTTTGAGGCGATAAGAGGTTAGGTAAACTAAGGGTAGCGGGTACTCCAGGAGCAATGTGGAAAGGTATGGCTTTTGCAGAAAGATAAGCAGACAGAATAATGATAAGGAGTTCATTTGAAGGAAAGAATCAGGGTCATATTGGCAGAAGCATCTCAAGGACTCTTACTCTCCACACATGAATGCTTAAATGGTTGGCTACATGGACATAGAAATCAATAGTTCCAACCTAAAATCACAGACTTGAGATACAGGCCATGAGAGAGTTCATCAAAGGAAATTATATTTTAAGAATAGATTCCTCTGTATAAATCAAGGCATTCCTCTGAACTGCCTCCTGTGATTCAGCTAATGGACATGATATGGGAACTCCTTTGTCTATGTGTTGCTTTTATTGGTTAAGGAATAAAGAAATTGCCTTAGCCTATTGATAGGGCAGAGTAGAACTAGGCAGGGAAAACTAAACTGAATGCTGGGAGAAAGAAGGTGGGCTCAGTGAGAGATGCCATGTAGCTGCCAGAGGGGAAAGACGTGAGCTGCCAGCTGGAACCTTACTGGTAGGCCATGAGCTTCACGGTAAAATATAAAAATTGGGTTAATTCTAGATGTAGGAGCTAGCTGGGAATATGCTTAAGTGATTAGCCAAGCTGTGATTTAAATAATATAGTTTCTGTGTGATTATTTCAGTTCTGGGCAGCCTCCATATAATAAATTGGCATGCCAACTTGGCCAGTTAAATCCACATAAAACCTGAGAGGGCTAGAAAAGGAATTCTAGACACTAAAACATACAGTTTAGCCACATTTTTTTCCACATAGGCTCTGCTTGATGGTGGCATGCTGCAACTCCTTTAACAGTGATCTTCCTAATTCAGCCATAGCAAAACACACATGTGCGTGCACACACACACACATGGTTTCAAAATGGTGGTTTACTGGTTCACCAGCACAAATGGCTCTGACTCTTTTGGGAGGTTGGGCTATGAAGCATTTAAGTGGGGTTTGTGAGCAGAGTGCTACAACTTGCTTAATGGCAACATAGACCCATTTTCAGACTGTATGCCTGAAAATGGGGCTGTGAGCATGGCTCATGCTAAACAGACCTCTGTCCTGCCATGTTGGACTAGGCAGAGCCAAAAGGCAAAGCAGCCCTAGTCTTAGTAAGGATGTTTAGCTGCTTACCATTTTAAAAGCTCTGTAGGACAGAAAAGGATTACAGATACAGAATAGGACAGATTCAGATAGAAAAGCACTCTAAATGACTCACAGTATATTTTAAAACTGTACATAGGCTTGGGAGAGAGAAGGAAAAGAATAAATAGACAGTAAATGTAATATAAAAGAGTAAGCCAATCATAGATTAAGAGTAAAGATAATAAAATAAATATTAAACTTGTAGAAAAAGTAATAGAGTAAGAAAAATAAGCCACATAAAGATGGAAAATACACAGAGAGTCTGGATTATGTATATTATTTGGTTTTCTTTGAATTTTTTTGACTGCAGAGAGACATTTGATTCTGGAGACTGCTAAGCTAAAGCAACAAATCTGTTTTAAAGGTTTCATGACTTCAGAATTTGGGTCTAAGGATATGTTGCTTTGGAAAAGAAGTTCTTCTTTTGTTTCCACAGAGGGTGAAAACCTCTAGATTGCTTCCAGGCTAATGTGCTTTGATGGACCAAGACACCCTGAAAGGTCACCATGAACAACTCCAAAAAAATTACTTCACCCAGCAAAAACCAGAAAGCACTTTGGAGAGAACAACACCCAAATTCCCTAAATGATTGTTTATAAATTTTTGTTTATATTTAAAGGGGGATATGATATAGATATTAATAATTTGCATTGGTATGGATCTTGGTCTATTGATGTATATTTTTGCTCTTGATTCAGGTATTGTGACTATAATTCTTACTAGATACCTGTTTTGTTATATGTAATTTTACTATGTTAAAGTTAAAACCTTCCTTTTTATTGAAAGAGAAAATGTGAAATATTGTGGGAAGTCCTTTGTATATGTGTTGCTTTTATTGGTTAGGAATAAAGAAACTGCCTTGGCCTGTTGGTAGGGCAAAGTAGAACTAGGCAGGGAAAGCTAAACTGAATGCTGGGACATTCCACATTGGCAATGCATGCATTTTCCATCTGTTAGATTCAGGAAATGCCAAATTTGATCTTCTTCTAAAATTTTATAATGCCATTCAAACCTTCTGAATGAGCCATTTTGAAGGAAAATAAGGGGGAAAGGTACAAAAATGTTTTAATGTTTTTAGTTCAGAAGACCTCACATTTAGATAATAAGAATTAGCAATGAAACAACTAGTTCAACAACAACAAAGGTCTGATAAACCAAAGGGAAAGTTTAAAAGTACGTCAAGACATCAAGACAAACTGGAAGGGAGCCACAGCATGCCCCATACTTTGGGAAAAAGCAGAGGGAGATTTATAGTAATGAACATCTACAGTAATGAAGAAGGATCTCACACAGCCTATCATTGCACCTTGAGGAATTAGAAAAAACACAGATACAACCAATATTAGTAGAATGAAGGAAACAGTAAGATTGGAAAGGAAAAGCATGAACTAGAGAACAAAAATCTATATTTAAAGATCAACAAAATGAAGTCAGTCAGCTTTTTGAAACTTTAATAAAACAACAAACTTTAGTCAGACTAACAGAGAGAGAAAGAGAAGATTCATGTAACTAAAATCTGAAATAAAATTGAATGTGTTATAACAGAGGCAGCAGAAATCACTAGAGGATTATGAAGAACTGCAATGATGTCGGGCGGTGGTGGCACACGCCTTTAATCCCAGCACTCAGGAGGCAGAGGCAGGCGAATCTCTGTGAGTCCGAGGCCAGCCTGGTCTACAAGAGCTAGTTCCAGGACAGGCTCCAAAGCCACAGAGAAACCCTGTCTCGAAAAACCAAAAAAAAAAAAAAAAGAACATGAAGAAGAAGAAGAAGAAGAAGAACTGCAATGAACAACAATGTGCCTTCACATTGTATAAAACAGAAACATATAGATAAATCCTTAGAAATACACAACCTATGAATATTGAATCAAGAAGATTCAATAGCCTGAAGAGGTCAATGGGTCAATGGCCAATATAATAATTAAATAATGCTTCTCTTCTATAAATACTCTCTATATAATAGCATGTTGTTTGTATCATTAAAGAAGATCCTTTCACTTGAGATGATTTAGAAGACACCATGACAAGTGAAATAAGACAATACAGAAAGAAAAATGCTCCACACATTAAAATCAAGAGTAAAATGGTAGTTATGAGAGACGGATACAAAAGGTATGGAATAAGGCAATGCAAGTCAACAGAGAAATATTTTGCAGTAATGGAGAGTGAATACATCTAGAAATAAATTATTCATGTGTAATAATCATCTTACTGTGTTGGTGCATATCAAAGCAGCATGTGGCATTTCTTAACTTTAGATAGTAAAAACTTAGTGTTTTAAAATTACAGATATCATCAAGATCACACAAAGTCATGAGTATATTATATGTTTCTCCATTTGGTAATAACACTAAAAATTTTTCAAATTCTTAGAACAAATGAACAAAGACAATTAATGGAACACATAAAAATAAATCAAGACTATGCAAGTAGAGTCTCATTTAAAAATTTCAAAAATACTCAAAGCAATGAATGAAAATGAATCCAAGCCAAGTAACATTCAGAACACTAAGGATGCAAACTTCTAACTCATGAGATAAGGAAGAAAAGGGGAGCATTCACACAGAAAGCAGTAAAAACTGTTCCAGATTTATTAATAGCAATATGAGAAGACAGTGGGAAGGGGATATCTTTGAAACAGAAAGAATTTCATTTCCAAACTACAGTTCTATGCCTAGCTAAAGAATCAATCAACAATCTATATATTTAATGATTTTTCAGGCATGCAAAAACCTTTTAGAAATATTTTCTGACTTCTTTCTCAAGAAGAAATGAGAGACTATGGACAACAATCTGAAAATTGTAACCAGTGAAAAAGAGATGGAACAGTAGACATGGGAGCAAGAGGTGCAAATAAACCCAGAATAACTGATAAAGATTATGCTTCTAGCGTAAAGGGGATTTTAATCCAAAATGGATCTCATCTAACAGTTCAGAGGATCTTTCAAAATATCAATTAAATAGAAAACACATGATCTGCTTGAAAATTAAACCAAAAAAAACGATGTTTTAGAAAAATGGAAAAGGCTTTGGGTTGATTTTCTGATTAAAAAAAATAGCAATCTAAGCATAAGGAAAAATAAGTAATAGCTTCAGGGAGAACATAGTTGTACACAAAGGGAAAAGTAATTATAAATTATTATGTTGCTCAGTCATGAATAACATTTGCATAGTCATGAAAATGTAAATACAGGTATTGATCAAATTAAAATTGTTATGTTTAGGAAAATTTGAAAAATGAGATAAGGGCACAGGTATGAATACTAACCAATTCTTAAATAATGTCTGAAACTGAAAACAAAACAAGTAGCAATGTATACTGTTTATTTCAATATTGATAAGTAGATATTGAAATGGTCACTAAAAAGACATTAAAGGTTTATAAATGTAGCTTACTTAGCAGAGTAGTTGCCTAGTATGCAACTATGTTCAACTCCCCAGCACAACATAAACCAGGTGTAGCAATGCACAGTGAAATCCCAGCACTTGGGTGGGTGTGGAAGTAGGAGGATCAGAAGCTCAATGTCATCATTGGCTATCTGAATAAAATCTTTGAGGTTCCATCACTCTTGTTGTTTGTGCATATTTTTATTGCTGCTGTTCCTGCTGTTCAGAGAATTCACTTCTTGTCCACTCTGGGTTTTTAGCCTACTCCTACTTGAGCAAATCTGAAATAAAAAAGAGAGGAGGTTGGTTAAAATTATTGCTTTGGTGTAAAAGTTGAGTACAATGTGACTATTACTTTTATGTCACTGTGACCACAGTGACTGGCATGACTTCAAATGGTTTCAGTCAGTCATTGTGGGGATGGCATTGACAAAGTAACTCAGTTTATTGCAGAGGGTCTATGTATTGGAGACCATTCACATCAGAGTAACCAGTGAAGCAGAGAGTGAGACAGAAACCAGAGGTGGGGTATAACCTTCAAAGGCCTATCTCTAATGAATTTCTTCTTACCTCCTAAAAGTTCCTAGTATCCCAAGATAAAATCACCAGTTGAGGAATCAGACTTCAAGACAAAAGCCCACGGAGAACTTCTAGTGACCACAGTGACTCTTAGAGCCCATGTCAACATCTCTTGGTGATATTTTGCAAGTTTGAAACAACACAATTAGATAAATAAAGCTCAAAATTCAGCTTCCAATTCTCTCAGCTAGTACCCACAGTCAACAGACAATTTGAGGAACTTTCCCCTTGAAACTGTAGAAAATGCTAAAGTATTCAGATTGTTCTTGGGTTTTCTCTATCAAGATCAGAGACCTACAGCTATTCGGTACCAAATGGAAGAGAGGTATATTCTCTTCTAAAGGAAGACCTTAGGGGTGGCAAAAAGTCCATGTCTGTTTTCATTATAAGAATTTCTCTCATATCTATGTCAAGCATATTTAATACTTCTCTTTAGGAAAAAAACAATTAAAAATTCAATATGAGCAAGCCAAGATGCTCTGCTGAGAAAAATTACACAGGCAAGGAACTATAGTAATAACCACAACAGATGAAAATATTAGACACCAGAGTTCATTTGCAAAATAGGTCTATTAGCTAATGGTCAGGAATGTAGCATTGTTTATGCTAACCTTCTCTGGTTCTCCAATGGCTCTTTACTGCCTACCAGCATGTTTAGGTGAATACTGAAGATGCTTAGGCCTAGCCTCCTCCTACTTTTCTAATGCAATATCTCAAAACTTCTCTTTGTATGGTCTGTGCTTTCACCAAATCAATGTACAAATCACCATGCCTTGTATTGTTTCAAACACACACTTGATTTAGTTATTCAGATCCTATCATTCCATCAAAACCAAGATAAAATATCACTTTATTTTGTCCACTCAGCAGTATTGAAGGACTCCTCATGTCCAGATACTCTATACTGAGAGAGATTTTATTTAACTTCCACAGGAGTTCTTTGAAGCTCAAGTAGGAGTAGGCTAAAAACCCAGAGTGGATAAGAAGAGAATGTGCTGAGCAGCAGCAATGAAAATATATACAGACAAAAGAATGATGGAATCTCAAAGAGTGCTCTTGGAACTATGAATTTTTCTGTGTCATCAGAGAGATGCACAGTCCCATCTTCTGACATCCTCATTATAGTCTCTTTCCTGTGTTTTTATTCACTCTATCCAACAGGAGATGAAGCAAGTTAGTTGGTTCTAAAATTTGGAAAGAATAAAATAGACTTCCTTTCATTTCTTTGGGAGAAAATCACACACAAGGAGTCGAGATTCTATAAATGTACATTACACACTTGCTGATTTAAGATTCCTGGCCCAGCACTGCCTGTGGCTGTTTAGGCATCTGGCCTAATTTAAGGTCTTCAGCTACTAGCCCCATGGTACTCAAACAAACTTTGTTAACTAAACTGAACTTTTACAACCTGATAGTTTGGTATTCACCTTACAAAAGAAAAGAAAAGAAAAAAAGAAGGATAATACTATTTGGTCTTCTAGAAATGGCAGATGGCAAATATGGATCTCACACAGAAAGTAGAAAACAAAGGCAGATATAAAACTGGGATGGGAAATTGAGGAAATAGAATAGAAATACTATGATCTCTGCTATGTGGTGCTGGCTTTCTCCTGAAACAAGAGAAGCCACTTGAAGAGTAAAAGAAGGGAGGCAACATAGCTAGGCTAGCATTATAGAAAAGAGATTTACATAGGAAGATGCACTAAAGTGTAAGGTGGGAAAGAAGGAAAGGGAAATGAGTTAGATGTTAATAGATATATAACATCAACTGTCTAGTAGACAGGCAGAAAAACAGGAGATAGAGACATAATGTTATCAAGGGAAGCAGCCCAAAAATAATGCAGATCCTGAAATCCTGAATCCCAATGCCCAATAAGGTGATGTTATAAGATGGGGTCTTTGGAAGGTAGCTCAGTACTGACAGCACAGTCTCTTAAAACTATCACACCGGGAGTTTAGCTCTTATGTATCAGTTTAGAAAAACATTAAGACCATAGGATTATGGAGTCTAGAAATACTAGAGGAGTTTCTTTAAGTGACTCTACCACCCCTCCTATTTCATCCCAACTCCAGCATAGCAACCACATTTTCTCCCAAGATTGCTATCTCCTCTTAAACCTTACTATCTCCCATAGTCTTTACCATATTTAGCAGTCTTGGCTAGCTATCTGCCACATTTCACCTACCCTGCTTCTTAGTTAATTAAGTAAATACTTTAATCAAGGTCATCTTATACCTAAGGCAAAAAACAAAGCAAAACAAAACAACAACAAGCACACACACACTGAAATGCTGGACAGGATGTCTTGAAATCCCATTGCTGATAAAATTTTCCCAAAGTTTCCTTAATTTGCAGGGAACTGCCAAAAAAATTTTTTTATCTTTCCCTTTTTGTGTTTATTCACATTGAATCGTCTGTCTCTTTTTATCCCTCTTAATTATCCCTTTCCCTGTGAATTCAGTTTTTCAGATTTAGTCTGCAATGGTTTATAATAAGATACTTTCCCCCATTCTTTATAGAGACATGGAGAGGATTAACAGTTAATTTAATGTTTTCAAAATGCCTTAAGCACTTTGGAATTAAATAGGTTGTGTGCAAATAAATAAATAAAGGCTTTTGAGCACAGAAGCATCAGTCTTCTCTAAATCACATGCTCAGAGAATCTAAATGCATGCATACACACAGACAGCTGAAAATCTATGGATCCCACCAGGCAGTCACCAAGCAACCCTGGAATTTGCACTTTCATGTGTTATATTAGAAGTAAAAGATGAAAGGCAAAAATTCCATCACCCACCACATTTTCTCTCTGTGTATATACATATGCATGTATATATGAAATATATATATGAGATAATGCAATACAAATGCCTTCTTTATGATCAACAAAATCTTCCCTATCCACAGCACCCACAAAAACACCCTTCCTATACTTTCCTGATGACAGAAGTCACAAAATAATGCTATATCAGTTCAGAATTGTGAATAATAAAGGGTTATTTATTTAAGGGAAAACTTACAGATCACTGTCCTAGATAACAGTCCTCTGCACAAACAGGAACAGAGTCTAGCAATCGGAAGTGGGAGCCTGAAGCAAGAGGGCACACGATTTACTGTTGCTTTTACAGTATAAGAGACCAAACCCAAATGGGCTAGTATCTTAAAGGTGCTCCCACAGCACCTCCCCCTTTTGTTTAAATATGAGAGTCCCAAACCCAATACAAAATTATATACACTAGTAATAGATATCAAGTATAATTAGAATTACAGCCAGCATAAAATATATTAAGCAAGGAACGTATGCTAAATATTTTAATAAACATCCTATCCTAAGGAGTCTAAGAAGTCTTGTATAGGAAATGGCTTGGCTAGATCATAAGGAGACAGTAACTACAACTATATAATCTTCAACCCCTTCGAAAGCCTGAGAAGAGAGATAATATTACTTGAGCAGGCAGGAAGTATAATCAAGCAGCTTCCAAAGTGAGCAATATATGAGACAATTAGCTACCTGAACAATCACCAAAGTCTCATTTGCAATGTTGAAGCAAGCTATGCTAAGGTCTAGCATAACTGACAGGCCATTTTCAAAGGCAGGAAATTTTTCAGAACCATCTTACCCTGTCTTGGCAAGATGTGACAGTCTTTTTCCTTGTGTCCTGCTTATCCATTTATGGATACCATGTATTTTGCCAGTTGTTGAGGTATTTGACCCATAGGCCAAAGGTGCCAAGAAGAAATCAAAATCCAAGTGGAGTGACTTCAGTGTTCAACATTCTCTTGGGAATAGATTGGTTCTGTCAGGAGTAATCATGTCAACATAACCCTTAGTTATTTAAATGCCATGTTTTACAGATCCTTGAACTGCCTGAAAACTACCTATCTAGACAGAATACAATCTCTACACATCTAAAGAACCTAACAGATCTGATTGTATGTACAACAAACATGAACAACTATTGATCTATAATATTTAGTACCTCTATAACTTAAAGACTAAAACTTCATGTCAGAATATTAAATAATCTGTAAACAAATGTGCAACAAATGATGACAATGACCTCAAAATGTAAATAATCTGTAAGTATTTTGATCAGAGGTAGGAGTAATATATAATGCAATATGAAAATATATCCCAAAAGTTGTATCAATATACAAAATGTCCTAAACAGAGGTAGAAGCATGCATGTATACAGTCTGACAGAATAAATTTGGATAGGTGTAACATAAATAACAAATATAAATTTGAACTTGTATCAATATACAAAAAATATACCAATGTAAATTAACCATAAATAATAGCTCACAAGTATTCACTCTGTTACCCACTATTATTAGCCTTTTTTTTTTCTTTAGACCAAACATAGTTTTCACCCCAACCCTCTATCTAGTACAAGTAATAATCAACAACCCTGAAACGATGTTCCCAACCCTAAGGACAAACTTTTGGGATGGGGCATCGTCCTCTAGAATTACTTCCCACTGTCATGGGGATGACGTTCTCCTAATGGAATCCTGTAAAAGTAAAGTGACGGTTATGTTTCAAAATTGCTGTCTACTATAGTTGGAAACAATTTCTGAGGAGTCGATAGGGTTTTTTCCCAAGTTCTTATTTGGAGTTCTGGCAAGAACATCCTGAGAAGGTGCACATTTCAGCAGCTGGTATCCAAAAATCTGGTCTTATAGTAGCGTTATCAGCATCACGATGTCATGTTAACCAGGTGGAGTTGTTGCTGTGAAGCCCCATCTTCTTCCTGGAAAGTTCAAAGATTACTGCTCTTGATTTTCAACTTTAATAGATTGAAATAGTTGACAGGACAACCTAGGACATGAGTGTCCCCAGTCTCCAACATCTGGGAGAAAATCAAAGGGACAATGGATAAAGACATGGCTTGTCCTCATTGGCCCTGGGCACTGGGTAAGCATACTTCTTCTGCATTGTCTCACGTAGCCATCCATCCTTGGAAAAACATAAAAAGATAGCTATATGATACATAGCTCTTCTGCATTGTCTTGTATATTTACTCATACTTAGAAAAATATAAAAAGATAGAAATATGATGCATAGGTCTTTTTATTTTTTTCTCATCAAGAACTGAGGAGTTTGTTACTACTTCTGGTGTCTTTGCTTCACACAACCATTGTCCCTACCTTGTTTCTATTTGGCTTTAGGAGACAGGCAGAGGAAAAAAGAAGAGAGCCACCTATACAGAAAGTAGCATGATTACACCCAATAGAGAAGTAGAAATATAAAATTGTGCCATTTGTGAGGAAGGGGTGTAGTCACCTTGATCCTTCCAAGAGAACTCCCATTATATTCCCAGAAGTTCTCTATGAGCCCTCCTTGCAAGGGGGAAAGTAAGGCTAAGAGAGTATGGAAGGGCAGTCATTCTGGATAACTATGCATGTTCAAACATGCTTTCTATACTCCCTACAGCAGAAGAGTCAAAGATACTGTTAACATTTTCATCTCTCTACTATTGCCCTGCCTGTGCTGATCAGCTCTGAAAATGGATTTAGAAAAATGCACTGCAGTGAACACAATAAAATGACTTCTAGGAGCTCCAGTGACTGGGGCAAGTTAGCATGCATCAGACTCATTTAGAGAGGTCATCCAAAATGTACCTGTCAAGCCTCATAATGAGATTCTGAGCATAGGTCTGATGAGAGACCTTGAGATCTATGATTTGATAAAGCTTTCTAAGCGATTTTGATGATGATCCAAGTTAAACTTAAAAATTAACTTACATTTTCTCCTTTTTGTTTTTTTAACTAAATGAATTCTTTTTTAAGTGCCTGACAAGAATCTATAAAACAGGCTATATCGATAGTAGAAAATCTGAGAACCTTCTTCAGATAAGCACCACTATGGGTTGAGGAGATGGTTTTGTATGTAATAGTGTTTGCCTCACAAGCATGAGGGTCTGAACTCAGATCCTCACCACCTATGTAAGCAGCCAGACATTGTAGCTCACATTAATAATCCCAACACGGTTGTTGGAGTTTTCTGGTTACCAGCCTAGCTGAAAAATAATTAACTGTAGGTTCAGAAAAAATAAAATCTTGTCTCAAGGGAATAAAACAATGGAGTAATATATAACCCATTCTCCTCTGGCCTCTGCACACACAATCAATTGGTAAATATTTCTGTGCACACATGTGTACACTCACTGCCACACAAATACCCCACGACCAACACATGAATATACCAAATATATAACAGAGAGAGTATGTGAAATATAGTGTGCCATTAAGCATATATGTAATATTTAATATGTGCAGGCATTGTCTTGAAATCTTTTGCTTAAATGATTAGATGTAAGCCACAAAAAAAATCATCTGGTCGAATTCTTAAGGCACTGAGAGATGCTGTTAACATGCCCATTTTATGGATGAGGAAACTGATACCTGGAAAGCCAGAGCAATAAAAATAAGAGCCTGAATTTTATTTATACCCAAGCACGCAATGCTTCATCGAGAAGCTTATTGTCTCCTGAAGATGTCCAGAGGTAAGACAATTCTATCATTTAAATCTCACTCATATAAAGGGAATTTTGTACACTAATTTCAGATACTTTTCAAAAGTGCCAAATTGCACTTTTCTGAACTTTCTTCTATAGATGTCAGAGCTGGTTGAGAAGATTTATATGTATGGAATGCAATTAGAGAAATAGGTTTGCATCAAGCAAAAGAACCAATAAATTAGCTTGAACATGAGCTTTTGAAGGCAACATTCTACTTGGCTCCTGTTCTCTGGCTCCAAATTGTCGCTCGTTAATTGGTAGTTTGCTCTGTAGTCCGGCTGCCTGTTTCTGACACTGGGTAATGTATTATGAGATAATCTACTTTGTGTGACTTCACACAGTTCCCATGGCAACCATCAATTCCATTTCCCTGTAGAATGGCTGCTTCATTTATTCCAAATGTGTTACAGAAATGTAAACATCCTTGATAAAAATGTCCAGCAAAATGACAGTCCAAGCAGTGGATGACATTTATATAATTACAACAAGGAAGTGATCTATAACTACTTCAGCCTCTCTCCTGAGAATTAGATCCAAAAGGTGTAAGGGATTTTGTGCTTTGAGATTTTTTTTTAACCATTTTAGTTTAGGCAAAGAAAATGAAGGAAAGGTTTTCTTAACAAGGCATAATTCAAGATACATAGCACTCCTATGAAAAGATATCATTCATTGAAACTATAGTTCATTAGCATCAAACAACCACACTCCTGGAAGAGAACAACCATGCTCATCAGTCAAGCGACCATATAGACACAAGGCAGGTGCTCCCTGTAACACCACCTCAAGTGATCAAGCCATCCTAACATTCAAAACTAAATTCAGGATTCTCTTGGTTGAGGGAAAGATGTTTTTCTTTCTCATCTTGCTGACTTTACTCTGTCCCCTCCAAGTGAGCTCACAGGAGATTATTCATTTGATGGTACAGACTCCAAGTACAGACAGCCAAGAAGACATGGATCCTTTCTACAGCTTTATTGAGATATCATGAACACAAAATCCCTGAATATACAGTGTGAGTTGTTGAGTTTAGGCAGAACATGTAGGTCTCGAAAGTGTTTGTTTATACCTCATTATCCCTTACTTCTTTGTACCATTTTCCCTTCTATGTGCCACAGAATTCTCACCTTCTGTGTCAGTCCATTCTAGTTCTCCTTTGCAACCAAGTCTGAGTATCATACCCTTTATCCAGCTGTGCTAGGTAAAATTTTATAATGACCCCAAGGTTCCTGACACCTGGGGCTTAAGCCTTGCACAGTTTCCACCTCTCACAGTTGTGATGAAATCATGAGTGCAGTGGTCCTATCATGTACTGAAGACATTGTTTCTCTCAGGTCCTATCCAACCTTTGGCTCTTATAATCTTTACACCCCACTTTCCATGAACACCATGCTATTTAATACAAAGGACATAAGTTTCTATTGATTCTGGAATCTGCAGCCTACTCCCCATGGATACAAAGGGACTGCCTTTCTCCTATGATGATATTTTCACGGTTTTGTTTTTCCTTTTACTCTGGCCTCTAGAGTTCCCTATTTCCTTAGAGCAGTGACTCATGAATATTGCTTTCTTTCCCTTCAATGAGACAGTAGAAGGGTTGTAACCTATGACTATATGATCAGCACAAGTAAGCTGGGCTTGCTTGTTAGCATACAAGCATACAGAGGTTTATTTGTCCCAACTCCTACCATCTAAGTCAATACTGTATTTTACCTCCATGAAAAAAAAAAGATAACCCAAAGACAAAACAGAAAAGATGTGAAGGAAGGAAACAATCTACAGAATCACAATGAAAGATGATTCAAGTGTCAGACTTAACTGATGGAGAATTTAAAATATATTAAGTGATATGATGAAAGAAGTAAGTAGAAGACATTCATGTGGGCAATTTAAGCAAGACTTCAAGTCACGATCAAATAAAAGCTAAAACTGAAAACATCACCTCAAGGGTTCAGCAGACACAACAAAGCCACATAAAGTATCAGCGAGCTTGAACACATGTCAATAAAAATCCCCTAAAGTGAAGTTCAAAGAAAAAAAGACAAATCAAGACAAAATATCTCATTGAGAACCATGGGGCAACATCAAATGGGGCAACATATGGGTGAATGGGTTAGTACACAAAAAAAGAAAAGCAGAAGAAACAGGTAAAATTAAAGCTGATGAAAATTTCTAGATTTGATAACACACAGCCACAAGCAAGTCTAAATAAAGCAAAACAAGGCATCTAGAAATAATATATCCCAAGTATAAAAATGACAAGGGAAAATTTCGGTAGGCACTAAAAGAAAAATATACTTCATGTATGAAAGAAAAATATACTTCATGTATGGAGGAAAGTATTAAGGTGAGGGAAAATGTTGTTTATAACAGAAATCATGAACACAGAAGAGGGTGACTAGAAATGTATAAAAAGTAAAAAGAATGACATTTGAACAATACAGAAATTTATATCAGGAAATCTGAAATAACTCAGCAGCAAAGAGTACTTGTGTAAACAAAGATTGGAATTCAAATCCCAGCACCCACATGATAAGTCACACGCTTCATGGGAATACCTCTGAGGTGGGATACAGACAGGAGGATTCCCCATGCTTTCTGGCTAATACCCTAGCCAAAAAGGCACAAGCTCTGGGTTCAGAAAGAGACAGTGCCTCAAAGAAAGAAGCAAGATGTAATAGAAGAGAAAATCTTGAAATCTAATGCTCTTTCTGGCCTCTGTACATGTACACAAGCACATGCACTTGCACGCGCGCACACACACACACACACACACACACACACACACAAGTGCATATATCACGAGATACACACAGACCAGTGAGATAGCACAGTAGGTAGAAGAACTTGCCACCAAGTCAAGATATTTAAGATTTAACCTTGGGATACACATGATAGGAGAGAATCAACTCTCACACATTGTTCTCTGACCTCCACATGTACTCAGACATAATATATATATACACATAACTTAAAAATATTTAAAGACACATACACAAATAAATGTTTCTTATATTAGTTTGCATTTAACAAAAAAATCGGAAATTAATATCCAGCAGAAATATCCTTCCAAGTGAAGAACTAAACACTCTCAAACAAAACCAGAGGGGATTAGTCACCAAGAGACCTTCACTATAATAAATGTTACAAGAACCTTCAGGCACAGGAAAAACTAAAACGAAACCTTGGATGCACAAAAAAAGCAGAATATATGGTAATTTGGTGGGTGACTAAGGCATAGAATGGGTAAGATGAAAAATAATATCACATGGGCTAGGAGTAAGAACTTGGGAAGACAGCTCAGAGACACCTCAGAACCTATGAAGTGGTGTACTTTGGAAGTAAATTACCTATAAATGCATATTGCAACTAATCAAGGTGACATTCTCTGTAGGAAGTTGAAAGAGGTGAAGCTATTAAAAAAAAACCCACAATTTCCTTTTCATCAGATATCAGAATTGTATATATAGACTTTAGATACTATTTTATTGATATTAGTTTATTGATTGGGATTAATGCAGCACATTGTTAGTCGGTGTTCTCTGGCTCTAACAAAATACCTGAGATAAACAACTTAATAAAGAAATGATTAATTTGTCTACTGGCTTTTCTGCTTATCCCACCCTAGCTTGCCCTCAGCCACCCCTTTCCACCTGCAGGGTCTTAGCTCCCCTGAACTCAGCCTGCTTCCAGGCTAAGGCTTTGGGGGAAGGGTGAGCACAAGGCTACAGGGTCCCTTTGTCCCATGGAGCAGAGCAGAGCAGAGCAGACCAGGCAACTCTTACCAAGCCCGCCCTTTTGACTGCGAGGTCCTTGGCCAGCAAGGGGCCCTGATCCAGTGCCAGCAGATACATCCGGACCAAGGGACCAAGCCACCGAGACTCTCCTGACCACATTCGAAGGAAGACATGGGCAGGCAGCAATCCAAGAATTCCTCCAACAACCTGCAAAGCAACATGATAACACCAGAATCCAGAGAGTTTGCAGCAGGAAAACCTGAGCAACCTAATCCAGAAGAAGTAGAAGAAATCGACTTTAAATGTAACATTATGAAAGTGATAGAGTCCTTTAAAGAAGGGGTGAAAAATTTCTTTAAAGAAAGGGATGAGAAAACTGACAAAAAGTTAGAAGAAATGAATAAATTCCTCAAAGTTACCCTAGAAAACCAAGAAAAAGCAATCAAACAGGTAATGGAAACAAGTCAAAACTTGAAAACTGAAATGGAGGCAATGAAGAAAACACAAACCAAGAGATGGTGGGAAATGGAAAATCTGGATAAACGAACAGGAACCACAGAGACAAGTATAACCACCAGAATACAAGAGATAGAAGAAAGAATCTCAGATGCTGAACATACGATAGAGAAAATAACCTCAATGATCAAAGAAAACAACAAATCCAACAAATTCGTAACACAAAACATCCAGGAAATCTGAGACAACATGAAAAGACCAAACCTAAGAATAATAGGGGTAGAAGAAGGAGAAGAATTACAGCTTAAAGGCCCAGAAAATATATTCAACAAAATTATTGAAGAAAACTTTCCCAACCTAAAGAAGGATGTTCCTATGAAGGTTCAAGAAGCATACAGAACACCAAATAGGCTGGATCAAAAAAAATCCCCTTGCCATATAATAATCAAAACATAAAACATACAGAATAAAGAAAGAATATTAAGAGCCACAAAGGAAAAAGGTCAAGTAACATATAAGGGTAAACCTATCAGAATTACACCTGACTTCTCTATGGAAACCATGAAAGCCAGAAGGTCTGGGATAGATGTGCTGCAGAAACTAAGAGACCATGGATGCAAGCCCAGACTACTATACCCAGCAAAGCTTTCTTACACCATCGATGGGGAAAACAAGATATTCCAGGATAAAAAAAATTTAAGCAATATATAGCCACAAACCCAGCCTTACAGAAAGTACTAGAAAGAAAACCACAACTAAAGGAAGCAAACAACACCCATAAGAACACAGACATCTAACAACCCTACACCACCTCAACTCAAAGAAGGGAGACACACAAACCCTACCACCAAAAAGAAAATAACCAGAATTAACAAACACTGGTCATTAATAACACTTAATATCAATGGACTCAACTCATGTATAAAAGACACAGGTTAAGAGAATGGATACAAAAACAGGATCCAACATTCTGCTGTTTACAAGAAACACACCTCAAACACAGTGACAGACATTATCTCAGAGTAAAGGGTTGGGAAAACGACTATAAGAAACAAGCAGGTGTGGCTATATAAATACCTAACAAAATCGACATCAAACTAAAATCAATCAGAAGAGATGGAGATGGACACTTCTTACTCATAACAGGAAAAATTCATCAAGATGAAGTCTCAATCCTGAATATCTATGCACCTAATATAAAAGCACCCACATATGTAAAAGAAACATTACTAGAACTCAAAGAACACATCAAACCCCACACACTAATAGTAGGAGATTTCAACACTCTTCTCTCACCAACGGACACGTAAACCAGACAGAAACTTAACAAAGAAATACGAGAACTAACAGATGTAATGAATCAAACAGACTTAACAGACATCTATAGAACACTCCACCCAAACAGGAAAGAATATACCTTCTTCTCAGCATCTCATGGAACCTTCTCTAAAATTGATCACATACTTGGTAACAAAGCAAACATCCACAGATACAAAAAAGTTGGAGTAACTACCTGTGTCTTATCAGATCACCATGGAGTAAAGTTAGAATGTAACAACAATTCCACCCCAAACACATACAAACTCATGGAAACTGAACAGTCAACTACTGAACCACTCCCGAGTCAAGGAAGAAATAAAGAAAGAAATTAAAGTCTTCCTTGAATTCAATGAAAATAAAGAAACAACATACACTAACCTATGGGACACTATGAAAGCAGTGCTAAGAGGAAAGTTCATAGCACTTAATGCACACATAAAGAAAACAGAGAAAGCACACATTAGTGACTTAACAGCACACCTGAAAGCTCTAGAAAAAAAAGAAGCAGACTCACCCAGGAGGAGTAGAAGAATGGAAATAACCAAACTGAGGGCTGAAATCAACAAAATAGAGACACAGAAAACAATCCAAAGAATCAATGAAACAAAGAGCTGGTTCCTTGAGAAAATCAACAAGATCGACAAACACCTATCCAAACTAATCTAAAGGCTAAGAGAGCACACTCATATTAACAAGATCAGGAATGAAAAGGGGGACATAACAACAGACACTGAGGAAATTCAGAGAATCATTATGTCTTACTACAAAAGCCTGTATGCCACAAAATTGGAAAATGTACAAGAAATGGACAGTTTTTTAGATAAATACCACATACTGAAATTAAATCAAGACCAGGTGAACAATTTAAATAGGCCTATAAGTCACGAAGAAATAGAAGCTGTCATCAAAAATCTCCCAACCAAAAAAAGCACAGGACCAGATGGTTTTAATGTAGAATTCTACCAGAACTTCCAATAAGAGCTAATACCTATACTCCTTAATGTGTTTCACATAATAGAAACAGAAGGGTCATTGCCAAACTCTTTTTATGAAGCTACAATTACCCTGATACCAAAACCACACAAAGATGCAACCAAGAAAGAGAATTATAGACCAATCTCACTTATGAACATCGATGCAAAAATTCTCAATAAAATACCGGCAAACCAAATCCAAGAACACATAAAAAAAAATCATCCATTATGATCAAGTAAGCTTCATCCCAGAGATGCAGGGCTGGTTCAACATACGAAAATCTATCAATGTAATCCATCATATAAATAAACTGAAAGAAAAAAGCCATATGATCTTTTTATTAGATGTTGAGAAAGCATTTGATAAAATTCAACACCCCTTTATGATAAAGGTCTTGGAGAGATTAGGGATACAAGGATCATATCTAAATATAATAAAAGCAATATATAGCAAGTTGACGGCTAACATCAAATTAAACGGAGAGAAACTCAAAGCGATTCCACTAAAATCAGGAACAAGACAAGGCTGTCCATAGCTCTTTAATATAGTGCTTGAAGTCCTAGCAATAGCTGTAGGACAAAACAAGGAGATCATGGGGATTCACATTGAAAAGGAAGAAGTCAAACTTTCATTATTTGCAGATGATATGATAGTGTATATAAGTGACCCCAAAAACTCTACCAAAGAACTTCTACAGCTGATAAACACCTTCAGTGAAGTGTCAGGATACAAGACCAACTCAAAAAAAATCAGTAGCACTCCTATACACAAAGGATAAAGAAACAGAGAGGGAAATCAGAGAAACATTCCCTTTCACGATAGCCACAAATAGCATAAAGTATCTTGGCATAACACTAACCAAGGATGTGAAAGATCTATTTGACAAGAACTTTAAGACCTTGAAGAAAGAAATAGAAGAGGATGCCAGAAAATGGAAGGATCTCCCATGCTCCTGGATTGGTAGGATCAATATAGTAAAAATGGCAATTCTACCAAAGGCAATCTATAGATTCAATGCAATCCCCATCAAAATCCCAACAAAATTCTTCACAGACCTTGAGAGAACAATAACTAACCTTATTTGGAAAAACAAAAAGCCCAGGATAGCCAAAACAATCCTATACAATAAAAGTACTGCCAGAGGCATTACCATTCCTGACTTCAAACTCTAATACAGAGCTACAGTAATGAAAACAGCTTGGTATTGGCATAAAAACAGAGATGTTGACCAATGTAATCGAATCAAAGACCCGGATATTAATCCACAAACCTATGAACACCTCATATTTGACAAAGAGGCTAAAATTATACAATGGAAGAATGAAAGCATTTTTAACAAATGGTGCTGGCATAACTGGATGTCAACCTGTAGGAGAATGAAGTTAGACCCTTATCTATCTCCATGCACAGATCTCAAGTCCAAATGGATTAAAGACCTCAATATAAATCCGACCACACTTAACCTGATAGAAGAGAAAGTGGGAAGTAGCCTGCAACACATGGGCACAGGAGATCACTTCCTATGTAAAACCCCAGTGGCACAGACAATAAGAGCAACAATGAACAAATGGGACCTCCTGAAACTGAGAAGCTTCTGTAAAGCAAAGGACACTGTCATTAAGACAAAAAAGCATTCTACTGAATGGGAGAAGATCTTCACTAACCCCACACAAAAGTCTAATCTGCAAAATATACAAAGAATGCAAGAAACTAGACATTAAAATTCTAAATACCCCAATTGAAAAATGGGGTAATGATCTGAACAGAGAATTCTCAACAGAAGAAGTTCGAATGGCCAAAAGATACTTAAGGTCATGTTCAACTTCCTTAGAAATCAGGGAAATGCAAATCAAAACAACTTTGAGATACCATCTTACACCTGTCAGAATGGCTAAAATCAAAACACCAATGATTGCCTATGCTGGAGAGGATGTGGGGTAACGGGAACACTCATCCATTGCTGGTGGGAATGCAAACTTGTGCAACCTCTTTGGAAATCAGTGTGGCGGTTTCTCAGGAAATTGGGAATGAACCTACCTCAGGATCCAGCAATACCACTCTTGGGAATATACCCAAGAGAAATCCAATCATACTACAAAAGCATTTGTGCAACTATGTTCATAGCAGCATTATTTGTAATAGCCAAAACCTGGAAACAACCTAGGTGCCCCTCAATGGAAGAATGGATCAAGAAAGTGTGGAATATATACACATTAAAATACTACTCAGCGGTAAAAAAAAAACAATGACATCTTGAATTTTGCATGCAAATGGATGGAAATAGAAAACGCTATCCTGAGTGAGGTAACCCAAACCCAAAAAGATGATTATGGTATGTATTCACTCATTAGTGGACCCTAGCCATAAACAAAGGACACTAAGCTTATAGCTCAGAAGCCCATAGAAGCCAAATAGCAAGGTGAACCCAAAGAAAAACATATATAGATCCTCCTGGAAATTGAAAGCAAACAAGATGGCTAGGCAAAACTTGGAAGCATGGGGGCGGGGATAGAGGTTGGGGTAGGGGGGGTAGAGCAAGGTGACAGGGGGAAGGAGAAGGGAGAAGGGTAGGACAGGGGAGAGCTTGAGGGAGTGGGAGGGTGGAGATGGAGGAAAGGTGGATATTGGAGAAGGGAATAAGATATCTACATTAAGGGAGTCATTTTAGGATTGGCAAGATACTTGGCTCTAGAGGGGATCCCAGATGTCCACGGGGATGTTCCCAGCTAGGTATTTGGGCAGCAGAGGAGAGGGTGCCTGAACTAGCCTTGTACCATAGTCACACTGATGAATATCTTGTTCATCACTATAGAAATTTCGTCCGATGGATGGAGATAGAGACAGAGACCCACATTCACATCAGATCAATGGCTTGAGCTCCCAAGGTCCAGTCGAAGAGCAAAAGGTGGGAGGAGATGAGCAAGGAAGTCAGGACCGCGAGGGGTTGGTCCACCCACTGAGACAGTGTGCCTGATCTAATGGGAGCTCAACAAATCCAGGTGGGACTGGGACTGAATGAGCATATGATCAAACCAGACTCTCTGAATGTGGCTGCCAATTGGGGGCAAACTGAGAAGCCATCAATAATGACACTAGGACCTATCTCTTCTGCATGTATTATCTTTTTGGGTACCTAGTCTATTTGGATGCACACCTTCCTAGGCCAGGATGGAGAGGGGAGGGCCTTGGACTTCCCACAGGGCAGGGTACCATGCCCTCTTTTAAGGAAGCAGGGGGAGGGCAGAGGGGTGGGTAGGTGCGGGAGGGGACTGGGAAAAGGGGAGGAAATGTAAATTTTTTGAATGAAAAAAATAAAAGAATATGAAAAAAAAGAAATGATTAATTTTTTTACTTGTGGTTTCAGTTTATGGTTAGCTGGCTCCATTGTTTTCAAGCTTGTACTAGAGCAGAGAATCATGTCAGAAAGACATGGAAGTAGAAAGTTGCTTACTTCATTGTTCATTGCAGCCAAAAAGGACGTGAAGAGAGAACATAGTATATTCTTTATACTCACAATGACCTACTTCTTTCAAGAATGCCTCACCTCGAAGTAGTCCATTCAGCTTGGAATTCATCAGTAGATCTATTAGTGGAGGTTATCACTCTCATAATACCCATAATGTTATAATCTTTTACTAGCACCACTATGTGGGAACCAAGCCTTCAAACACATGAGCCTGGGGGACATGTTATATCCAAGCAAAAATGAACCAATGTAAATGTGAATATGAAGGAGAATGTGGAAAAACTTAAGTGGCAACAGACACACACACACACGCACACACAGACACACACACAGAGGAGACCCCTCTGTGCTACTTTATAACTTTTTAATGAATTTAAAACTTCACTTAAAAATAAATAAATAATAAAATAAATAAATTTAAATAAATAAAAAAGTTAAAAGATGTTCAGAGATCATCTTACCAGTCTCAATAGAAGAAACCAATAGCCACATCTTGAGCTACCTATTGAGAGGAGCAGTCATTAGGTGATGAGAGTCACTGGCCTTCCACCACAGAAAACTGAATTCTGCCAACAACCAAAATGAGCTTGGAAGTGGACTCCAAGCTCCAAATGAACCACAGCATGGCCAAATCCTCCACCATGCCTGCCTGCACCATGTTTCCACCATGATGATAATAAACTGGACTTCTGAACCTTTAAGCCAGCCCCAATTAAGAGTTGTTGTATTCATGGTATCTCTTCACAGTAATAGAGACTCTACACACCACCACAAAAAATGGTATGTGTTTAAGGAGACAGATATGTTAGTTACCGTGATTTGATTAATCACAGCACTATGTTGTACCTCATAAATATGTATAATTATGATGTGTCAATCAAAGCAAAAAAATGAAAGAAGAAAATTTATACAGAAAAAATTTCAGGGGGAAAAGGAACCTACCATTATCCATCCACAGTAACAGATACCAAGTTTAGAATGAATAGTAAAATCAAGTTCTTGCTTTCTTGGAGCTCAGAGTGCAGTGAAAGGCATAAAATATAGATTTTAGTTTACAAAATATGACTAGTTCTATAAAGATAAAATGGGGTGTGTTAAGAGAAGAAATATTTAAGTACTGAAAGATCAGGAAGATTCAATAGGTAAATAATAATGAAATGAGTAAATTGTGTGGATTGGCTAAACAGCATATCTAAGGTTTCTCAAAAGGAATGAGCAGCAAAGTCTTCGGGTCTTGACACATTGCATATGATGGAAGCCTGAAGACAAAGAGGACATCTAAGAAGAAGCCAGGAAAAACTACCAGTCTTATTACTGGCTGTTCACGGACAGGAAGAAGAGAGGCCTAAGGGACAGGACGATAGGTGGGCAGATGCTGTTCCAGTAAGGTTCTAAAGACAATGGCCCAGTGGCTAGGATCATATGGAGAACTAGAGGGAGATGCTGAAGGGCTTAGTAGGAGAATCCTCATATTACTTGTATAGAAGTTAGCTCTGGGTGATGAGCATGGGTCAGAGAGAGGCAAGTAGGAATTAGAACAAAATACTTATAATACAACTCCAGAATAATATTACTGGTTCCAAGGGTCTAGTCAAGGTTTTCTTCAATAAACAGAAAGAAAGATGTACACATATTAAAAAAGGTATCAGGGACTCATTTAGAATGAAGTAAAAGCACATATCAGAGACAAATATATTTTCAGGTGTAACAGCAAGTTGCATGAGTGACAGTGTACTCACATACTGTAGGCATGGCCTGGAGCTACTATTATGGAGTTCATAGAAGGAGGAGTTTGGTTACTTAGTTTCAGTGGTTCTGTACTTTTTATATTAGCATATCCACTGAGATTTAAATATAAAGTATTTAAAATGTAACAATATATTTAATATTAAATACATTATTTAAATTATTTTTTAAACAATCTTTTTGCTTTACATGCCAATTCTGGTTTTCCCTCCTCCCACTTCCCCCACCTTCTCCCCACCCCACCCCCACTTCTCAGATGCCTCCCATAGGGAGTCAACAAAGTCTGTCACAACATACTGAGGCAGGATCAGCCCCACCCCCACCCCCGTATCTAGGTTGAGCAAGGTGTTCCTTAATGGGAATGGGCTCTAAAAAGCCTGTTCATGCATTAGGAATAAATACTAATCCAACTGCCAGTGACCCCACAAACTGCCAAAGCCACACAACTGTCACCCACATTCAGAGAGCCTAGTTTGGTCCCATGCAGGTTCCCCAGCTGTCAGTCTGGAGTCACTGAGCTTCTACTAGCTAGGGTCAGCTGTTTCCATGGGTGTCCCCATCATGGTCTTGATTTCTTTGCTCATATTATCGCTCTTCCCTCACTTTGGCTGGACTCTAGGATTGTGGCATCTGCTTCCATCAGTTACTAGACGAAGGTTCTATGATGACAATTAAGGTAAATCATCAATCTGATTACAGGGGAAGGCCAGTTCAGGCACCCTCTCTGATATTGCTTAGAGTCTTAGCTGGGGTTATCCTTGTAAATTCCTGGGAATTTCCCTAGTGCCAGGTTTCTCTCTAACCCCATAATGGCTCCCTTTATCAAGATGCCTCTTTCCTTATTCTCCCTCTCTGTCCTTCCACCAACTCACCCATCCTGTTCCCTCATGTTTTCCTCCCCTTTCCCTTCCACCCTTCCCCTACTCTCCACACTCCCAGTTCACTCAGGAAATCTTGTCTAGTTCCCATACCCAGGAAGATTCATGTATGTCTGTCTTAGGGTCTTCCTTGTTACCTAGCTTCTCTGGGGGTTGTAGACTATAGGTTGGATATACTTCGCTTTATGTCTAATATCCACTTTTGAGTGAGTACATACTGTTTTTGTCTTTCTGGGGCTAGGTTACCTCATTTAGTTTAGTTTTTTCTAGTTCCATCCATTTGCCTGAAAATTTCAAGATATCATTGTCTTGTACCACTGAGTAGTACTCCATTGTGTAAATGTACCAGATTTCCTCTCTGTATTCTTCAGTTGAGGGGCATCTAGGTTCTGGTTATTATGAATAATACTACTATGAACAGAGTTGAGCAAATGTCCCTGTGGTATCCTTTGGATATATGTGTTTACTTGCGGAATATGTGTATCCTTTGGATATATGGCTAAGAGTGGTAATACTGAGTCTTGAGGTTACATTGCTTTCCAGTTTTCAGAGAAACTGCCATACTGATTTCTAAAACAGCTGTACAATTTTGTACTCCCACCAGCAATGGAGGGAGTTTTACCCTTACTCCACATCTTCTCCAACATAATCTATCATCAGTGTTTTTGGTCTTAGCTATTCTGGCTGGGGTAAGATTGTATCTCATAGTTGTTTTGATTTATATTTCCCTGGTGGCTAAGGAAGTTGAGCATTTCCTTAACTTGTCTTTCAGCCATTTGAGCTTCCTCTGTTGAGAATTCTCTGTTTAAATCTGTATGTACCCCCATTTTAATAGGATTATTTAGTATTTTGATATCTAGTTTCTGAAGTTCTTTGCATATTTGGAGATAAGCTCTCTGTCAGATGTGGGGTTGGTGAAAATCTTCTCCCATTCTTTAGGATGCTGTTTTGTCTTATTGACCATGTCCTTTGCTTTACAGAAGCTTTTCAGTTTCAGGAGGTCCCATTTACTCTCAGTGTTTGTCCTACTGGAGTTATATTTAGGAAGTGGTCTCCTGTACCAGTGCATTCAAGGCTACTTCCCATTTCCTCCTCTACAAACTTCATTGTGGTTGGATCTGTGTTGAGGTCTTTGATCTATTTGGGCTTGAGTTTTGTGCATAGCAATAGATAGGGATCTATTTCCATTCTTCTACACATTGACATCCAGTTAGGCCAGCACCATTTGTTCAAGATGCTTTCTTTTTTCCATTGTATAATTTTAGCTTCTTTGTCAAAAAATCTGGTGTCCATAGGTGTGTGGATTAATATGTAAGTTTTTTAATTAATTCCATTGGTCCACCTGTCTGTTTTAATGCCAATAGCAAGCTGCTTTCATTACTATAGATCTAAAGTAGAGCTTGAAGTCAGGGATGGTGATGCCTCTAGAAGCTCCTTCATTATACAGGATAGTTTTGGCTATCTGGGTTTTTTTGTTTTTCCATGTGAAGTTGAGTACTTTTCTTTTGAGGTCTGTGAAAAATTATGCTGGGATTTTGATGGGGATTGCACTGAATCTGTAGATTGCTTTTGGGAAGATTGCAATTTTTAATTTGTTGATCCTTCCTATCCAAGAACATGAGAGATCTTTCCATTTTCTTCAGTTTCTCTCATCAAAGACTTAAAGTTCTTGTCATACAGGTACTTCACTTGTTTGGTTAGAGTTACCCCAAGATATATTATGTTGTTTGTGGCTATAGTGAAGGATGATATTTCTCTGATTTCTTTCTCAGCTCATGTATTATCTGTATGCAGGAAGCTACTGATTGGGGGGAGGGGTAATATTATATCCTGTCATATTACTGAAGGTGTTTCTCAGATGTAGGAGTTCCCTGGTAAAACTTTTGGGGTCATTTATGTATACTATCATATCATCTACAAATAGTGAAAGTTTGACTTCTTCCTTTCAAAACTAGAGCCCCATGATCTCATTTTGTTGTCTTACCTAGAACTCCAAGTATTATATTGAGTACATATGGAGAAAGTGGACAGTCTTGTTCTGTTCCTGATTTTAGTGGAATCACTTTGAGTTTCTCTCCATTTAGTTTGATGTTGGCTATTGGCTTGCTGTATATTGCCTTTATTATGGATAGGTTTATTCCTTGTATCCCTGATCTCTCCAAGACCTTTCTTATAAAGGGGTCTTAGATTATATCGAAGGTTCTTTCAGCATCTAATGAGATAATCATGTGATTTCTTTCTTTTACTTTGTTTATATGGTGGATTACATTGACAGATTTTCATATGTTGAACTATCCCTGCATCTCTGGGATGAAGCCTACTTGATCATAGTGGATGTTTTTTGTTTTTTTGTTTTTCTGATGTGTTCTTGGATTAGGCTTACCAGTATTTTATTGAGTATTTTTTAATCAATGTTTATGAGGGAGATTGGTCTGTAATTCCCTTTCTTAATTGCATCTTTATGTAATTTCGGTATCAGAGTAACTGCAGTCTTGTAAAAAGAGTTTAGCAATGTTTGTTCTGTTTCTCTTGTATGTTATCATTTGAGGAATATTGAAATTCTGGTAGAATTCTGCACTGAAATCATCTGATCTTGGCTTTTTTGTTTGGGAAACTTTTAATGACTGCTTTTAGTTCCTTAGGGGTTATAGGTATATTTAAATTGTTTATCTGATCTTGATTTAGTTTTGGTATGTGATACCTATCCAGAAAATTGTCCATTTCCTTTACATTTTCTAATTTGTGGAGTACAGGTTTTTGAAGTATGACCTGATGATTCTCTGGATTTTCTCCATGTCTGTTGTTATGTTCCCCTTTTCATTTCTGATTTTGTTAATTTGGATATTTTTCTCTCTGCCTTTTGGTTAGTTTGGATAAAGGTTTGTTTATCTTGTTGATTTTCTCAAGGAACCAGCTCTTTGTCTCATTGGTTCTTTGTATTGTTTTCTTTGTTTCTATTTTACTGATTTCAGCCCTTCTGTAGGGCTTGATTTGTGGATGGGTATTGGTTAAATCTGGTTCTGTCATGGTATATCTAGTTTTGTTTGTCTATGGTGATTGAAAGTTTTGCTGGGTATAGTAGTCTGTGCTGGCAACCGTGGTTTCTTAGTGTCTGCAAAACCTCTGTCCAGGACCTTCTGGTTTTCAGAGTTTACACTGAGAAGTCAGGTGTAATTCTGATAGGTCTGCCTTTATATCTTACTTAGTCTTTCTCCTTTGAAGCTCTTAATATTCTTTTTTATTCTGTATGCTCAGTGTTCTGATTATTATGTGCGAGAAGACTTTTTTTTTCTGGTCAAGTCTATTTGGTGTTCTTTAAGCTTCTTGTACTTTCATAGGCTTTTGCTTCTTTAGGTTGGGAAAGTTTTCTTCTATAATTTTGTTGAATATATTTTCTGTGCTTTTGAGCTGGGCATTTTCTTCTAACCCTATTATTCTTAGGTTTGGTCTCCTCATGGTGTCTCAGATATCCTGAATATTTTGTGTTAAGAAACTGTTGGACTTAACATTTTCTTTGACAATCTATTTCCTCTATCATATCTTCAATGCCTGAGATTTTCTCTTCCATCTCTTATATTCTGTTGATTATGCTTGCATCTGTAGTTCCTAATCATTTACCCAGATTTTTCATTTCCAGAATACCCTCTGTTTGTGTTTTCTTTATTGCCTCTATTTCAGTTTTCAAGTCTTGAACTGTTTCCTTCACCTATTTGATTTTTTTCTGTGCTTTCTTTAAGGAATTTATTGATTTCTTCCAATTTTTGTTTGTCTTTTCCTCCACTTCTTTAAAGTAATTTTTCATTTCCTCTTTAACGGCCTCTATCATCTTCATAAAGTTATTTTCAAGGTCATTTTCCTCTGCTTAATCTGCACTGGTATGTTCAGGTCTTGTTGTAGAACCATTTGTTTCTGGTTGTGCCATATTGCTCTCTATGTTGTTCAATGTATTTTTACAATGTTGTCTACCTATCTCTTCCTCCAGTTGGTGCAGGTGGGGCCTGTGGCTTAGATGGTCATTCTTCCTCCAGGTGCAGTTGGGATCTGTGGCTCTGCTGATTGTTCCTCTGGTGGTTGCTCCTCCAGTTGCAAAAAGGGTCACAATGGTTGCCCTTCCAGGTGCAGGCCGGGCCTTAAATTATCTTTCATAGGTGAGCATATTAATAAATTTAAATAAACTTTTAGTTTGAAACAGCTGTTTTTTCATCTTTTTCTTTTCTCCTGTTTCTTCTTATTTTTTATTCTTTGTGAATTATACATCATGCACTCCAATCCTATTCATCTCCTGTCCCTTTGTATCTGCCCTTTGTTCTTAAAACCCCCACAAAATAAAATAAAATTTAAAAAAAATCTCATCAAAGCTGTAGTGTGTCACATTGAGTCACATAGTACACCCTTTAGTACATATATCTTTACTTGCAAATGTTCATTGCAATGTGTCATTGGTCTGATTCAAGGCATCTGGTTTCTTCTATACTATCAATACTAGATTCTCACTGGGACTCCTCTTAAATATCCTGTTGTTGCCTTGTGTCATGGAGAGTCTTTAGCTTTGGATCTGCTGGACCTGTCCCTTCACTTGTTCCAGCAGGTTGGGTAGGCCATCTCATAGCCCTGGATCTGAACCTATGTGGTAGCTGAGTTGATCAGCCTGCCAGTTCTCCAGCATCCTCACCACCAGAGCAAGCTCTCCAGCACTGCCCCAGCTAGCTCGCCTAATGCAGCAGGCAGCAAGGGGAGAGACCAGTTCTCTAGCTCTCATGCCCTCCTGGCCAGCTCATCCACACCCACACTCCAAGGCCAACTCTGCTATTTCCTGCCAGGTAAATTGCAGGGACCACTCTCCCAAGTGCTGCAGCTCGTAAAGGGCAGAAACAAATCTCTCATTCTCATGCACCTGAGGTCAGGTCTCCCACCTGCTGCAGATGGCAAAGGGCAAAGAGGGCAGTGAAAGCATCTCTCCCTCACTCATGCCAACACATGACAGACTAGCAGTCAGGCCACATCTCACACTCATGTTCTCACTGGCTCACATGCACTCCCACCAGCAGTGTCAGCTTTACTGTTCTGCCCAGGTGGTTCTGTAATTTTATTGACACATTAGGATTACTAGTAAAGAATAAAAAGTCAGCTCACTTCTGGGTTTTGAAAACCCACCAAGCTCTGAGCCCCAAATCCCATCAATCCCTGAATTTGCCCCAAGATCAAGATTTGAAATGTCACCAGTCATCACCCTGGAAATCTCTACCCTGGAAAAATTTACCCCCAAGAAATAATATATATAGCATGTCCCTGCTCAGTTATTTGCTGTTTCTCTCCTGAGCAGAAGCAGTCACTCTCTTGTATCTTTCTCAATGAATCTCTTGTGTGAGGTCTGTTGTGCAGTGTGACTTTGTGATATTCATTGGGTCCCAACTGCCAGGATATCTTTCCCTTCAGAGCTGCACCACTTATATTAGGGAAACCTTTCTCCTCGGAGCTCTAACACTTAGAACATGAATTTACAGTATGTGTCTGTTCCCATAATACATCTAATTTTAATCATATTCATGCCTCGTATTCAGGCACATGGTAGTAAGTGAGGCATTCTCCCTAAAAGTTCATGTGAAGGGCACAGTTTGCCTTATCAGGCATGTTCCAGAACCAGTCCAAGCTATACCAGCACACCCTACCCCCTGAAATCTGCCACCACTACCCTTGTACTCAGATACAACTGGAGTATGATTGAACAGAATCCATCTATACTTGGTGGTCATTACATGAAAAGGAACTTATTCTATGGTTCATAGAGGAGTATGCATGCGGCTCAGTGCACCGAGGTGATTAGGAGAACTGCTTAAACAGTGGTATTATAAGCAAGTGCTGTGTGATAATTTCTCCCAAGATTAAATCCCTTCATCTTGGAAGGAAACTGATTAAGACACAGATGTTGAAGGGAAAGTGACATGACATATTTTAAGATAGAACATTTCCAGGGAAGTTAAACAATAGGATAACCCAAGGCAGTGGTTCTCAGCCTTCCTCACGTGACACATCACAACGATTCCTCATGTTGTGGTGATTCCCAACCATAAAATTATTTTGCTGCTATTTCATAACTGTAATTTTGCTTCTGTTATGAATCATAATGTATATATCCGATATGCAGGCTATGTAATATGTGACCCCTAGGAAATGGTTCTTTGACCCCAAAGGAGTTACCAACCCACAGATAGAGAACCACTGTTTTAAGGGGATATGTCATCCCATCCTGCATTGAAACCCCTTAAGCTCAGGCTTTAGGAAGAACCTGAAACTGACAAGATTCTTTATGTCTTTCCCTCCCCAGGTACATAACAGCAGTTATGAACTGCTAAGAGAAGCTCTCAAGCCTGCTGAGTTGCCTGAAAGAGGTTCGGACCAAATTAGCTACCTGGAAAGAGTACTTACTCATAAATCAGCTTAGCTGCCTACAGGTGCATAAGGTGATCCAGATTCCCAGCTTCTTTGACCTTCTAGCATCCAAATAAATAATCAACTATGTGTTAAGTCTATAATGAGTGACAACACATGCTAGAGTGGGCTTTAGTGATGCAACTATCTTTAGAATAATTTCTGCTCCATTAAATAAAATCTGGCCCATATTTTTGAAAGTAACCCCCCAAACATGCATTGGCTCACCAAGTTGTATTTTAGTGGTATCCATACTTTGATCTGTTATGAGATTCCTTAACTTGGATTTTCATCACATCTCTCAAAGAATAGTGTCCCACAACAGCATAGATAATGTAAAAATAATGGTCTCAGGCTGCCAAGAGCATTATTAGAAAGGTGTTTGTACAGTCTAAGACAAGTAGAGCCCCAGGTTATTAAACAATCCTTATGCTTGCAGGAGAGCAGCTAGGTAAGAATGATTGCTGTAGATGTGAAAGGGGGAAAATCCTGAGAGCTTCTGGAGAGAGTGAATTAATGTAAAATGAGTTGATAAAGAAGATACAGGAAGCCTCAATACAAAGAAAGTGGGTAAGACTTAGGGAAATGCCCATTGCCATCCTGCATGTGTATAACTTTGTGTTGATATTCCTTCAACAACCTGTATCCCTCCTGGCCATCTTAGCCTCCCAGTACCTACTGTGCCTTCAGAACCTCACTCACATTTACTTAGTCCATGAATCAGTCACTGACCACTCACATCTTCTGATGTTTCTGAGCATCTGAGCATCCTTCTTTATGAAAGAATGCTCTGTAGGGGGATTGTTCTTGTACTGCCAGGCCCCACACAGTGAGAGAATTTGCTACAGGAAAGCACTGCCCTTCAAAACTCCATTCTCACCAAAAACATACTCATTATAAAACAAGGGTGTGTTTCATGATTATTGTAACAATAGAAAAAATAACCCATTATGGGAACCCCTACCCCTCATGTCAGCAAATGTCTTTAAGTGTGCTGGTACAGTTGACAGTCTGTCCACCAAGACAAACACAATGATTTCTAGTAAATATCAGACACAAAAGAAGACTTACCTAGTTTGCTAATCCATAACAGAGGAGAACCTTCTAATAGCAAAGGCTTCTTCCCAGACCCTGGATTAGGAACAAAGCACACCTAAACATCTGTTTCCACAGAGAGATCCTTTATTAAGCCAGGAAGACAAGCTAAAGTGACTTTTTTTCTAGCAGAAAATTGCAGCAAATGACCTTGCAGGCATAATTTTCAAGAGATGAAAAAGGGAGGTCTATGTTAGAATAGGCTAGGATGCAGTGGTAAAGGATGTAGGGGCAGGGAGTAGAGGAAAAAGACAAAGAAAGGGGAAGAGGTATTTATCCAGGCAGAACAAAGGACTGCTTCTGGACTGAGAGGAGTGAGTGGAACATGGGCAGAAGGTAGTTTGTAAAGGAAAAGGGCTAAACCTCCTGTTAGGAGAAGGTGTTTAATTTTAATGAGGCATGTTAATTAGGTGAACCAAAGGGAGTTTTATATTGTTGAATTTTGGTACTCATCCTCAGGAATGAGTCTGGCATAGAAAAGTAAACAAATAAGGGGAAAGACCTTGCTTTTGGAACACAAGCTAATGGATTTTTTTAGCAAAGCAAAGGGAATGGGAGAGGGAAAAGAAGGTCAAGGCCTGCCAGAGTAGGCTATGGTCCCTTCAGTAACAAATAAGGTGAAATTTAAAATAGTCATCACCCTAACAATGAGACACAAAGCAGGAAAAGAAAATGCATTTGACTGGTAGCATTGGGGTGCAAGGTTGGTAAAAAAACAAAACAAACAAACAAGCAGCAAGTGAGCTTAAGATCTACAGTCTGTAATGACATACTTACTGCAATTTTAAAAAAGGAAATTACAGTCATGGCCATCTGCATGACACTGTCCACATACAAGTTTCATTCATCTTCTCAACTAATGTGTGAGAAAGTAGAGGAGTTAAGAATCTAACCTATAAAGAATAAATCAAAATTCTCTAGAAGAGGAGAAGACTGGCATAAGGAGAGTGAAGCATGAACTAGAAAAGTCCCCCTGACGTCTTCAGGTAAACCGGCTGCTGAACGGATGGGGAGGTAGCACCCAGATCATTGTTCTTCCCACATCAAAACTATATTCTGTATATTCATTGTTATGTATGTGTTTACAATATTAAATTTTTGACTTTGACATTTTGTTTCATATATACGTGTGTGTGTGTGTGTGTGTGTGTGTGTGTGTGTGTGTGTGTGTGTGTGTGTGTTATAAAAGTAAATCTGCTGACCTGGCCTGTCACCTGGGTACCCTGTTCCTTTAAGAGATAAGTCCCATCCACTCTCAATCTCCCCCTTCCTGCCTAAACCAGCAGATCTCCCGCCTCCTCTCCTATTGGCTCTCTCTCTCTGTCCATCCTTCTTCTAGAGAGGCAGCTTCTGCCTCTCTCACCCCCCATTAAATAAACTCTATACCCAAGCCCTCTCTACATGGTGTATTTGTTTGTCTCCCACCTGCCAGGGCACCCACGTGGCCTCAGGTCACCTGCTTCATGAATGATAGCATTGGTGCATGACTCAGCCAGGCTCTCTTTGCATTCCCTCCTGCCTACAGGTGGGCAGCCTGAGGCATGCAGACACTCTGGAATCTGACCACTTTCCAACATCCTGTGCCTGCTCCATAGCTACACGACTAAATGGTAAGGTCCAAGTCAGTTTTTGCTGACATTCATGTCTGGTGACGACTGAGATCTCATTTCTCATCTGGAACTGTTGTCCTCATCTCCAGACACTCAGAGTGGTCCTGCCTGGTCCTCAATCACCGTGCCAACAGGCCTCAAATGGACCTGACCAATCACACAGTTCTTTTTCTGTCTCAGAGACGTCTACAGAGAGCCTTTGTGTCTCACCTCTCTCACATTCTTGGCCATGGGGAATAAAGCTCCTAAAACTATCAGTCCAACCTCCCCCCGGGATGCTTTTACAGACATCTGAACTTAAAGCCTTACTTACAAATTCCTACCCTTACTCAACTTTGCACTAACAAGTAGCCTACTGGCAGACCCCAACATGGGAGCTTTCTAATTTCTTTCAGCAAACTGGCAGATTAAAATGTTCCAGCAAAGCTTAACTCTGTCCAGCCTGCATCTCATGCCTGTCTGATTTTCCTTTCTCTGGGCAGTCCCACCCCCAAACCCTCACCCTGCTCACCTTTAAACACTCCTTTTCTAGCTCCATTTTTGTCTCTGCTACCACTACCACTGGTCCTGCAGGAACTGGGAAAACTGGCCAGGTCCACAAGGTGGCTGTTCCACTCCCAGCCCTTGCTCTCCACAGCAGCTGGCAGCATGGCACCTGGTGGCAAGGCAGCTGGCAGTGCAGCAGCTGGTGGTGCCAAGAAATTTTCCTGTCGACTTTATATATGAAAGAATGTGTGAATGTTGTGGTCACACAGATGTGAGTCTATTTTAAATGTATATTGTATACAGCCTCTATGTCTTTCTTATTATTTGTATCTTTTTAAAATTCCCTCTGTGACTCTGAAAAACATGGTTTCTCCATATAATACATAACTGTCGCCATCTTGACTAAGTGCAGATCAGATGACCTCACCACCATCTTGACTAAGGGCAGGTTAGGTAACCAAGTTGCCATTTTTACTGAGGTATTTCTTGCCTGGTCTAGCTGCTTACTTACATTTTTATAAATTCCTCTTACTGACTCTTACATGTGTGTTTTGCACAGTGACATGCTTTCCGTAGGGCCCACCAAAGCATCCACTTCACCTAACTCCTGCTAAATATATGTGTGTGTGCATGAATGTGACTTTTGAATTAACTTTATATGTGAACATAAGTTAGCTTTAACTCTAAATATATGTATATGTGTATAAAACTTGAATTCAACTACGTATGTCTGTACATGTACTTACTGTTAAAAAACATTTTAAAAGCTGACCTACAGCCTTTCCTATAAGGTGTTCTCTACTATTGTCAGTTCTACCATTAAGCTTCTATTGCAAACAGTTTTTTCTTCTTTGTCTTTCACAAGTATAAATCTTACCTATTAAATTAAAAACCAGTATAGTCAAACTTGGACTCAGCTCTCCAGGCAGATCCTATGCTGTAGTTATAACTTATCTATACCTGATAAGCAGCCCTCAACTACTCAGAAATCTGGGAAATATGGAATTTAAATGTTTAATTATTAAAAGACTTTTCATAACAGAGAGACAGATTGACTCCTAGCAGCAACAACCCATTTTCTCCAAAAAAGACAGAGGACAGACGGGCACAACCAATTTTCTTCATTAAGTGAGAACACTAACCACTGAAAAGAACTGCTTTTCATCCATACTCCTGAAGAGCTCCAGACAGTAGACAAAGGAGACGTGGAATCGACTGCCTAGCTGAAGACAGGTAGCTTGTCTTCCTACACATTTTCTGACCCACAGGATCTTCTAAAACCTTGATAGGCCCTGCTTCGAACAACAGAAGGCAAATACAGCCCTAAAAGCCTCAACAACCATGGAGGACCCTGAAGAGTGATTCTAGGCAGCCAATCAAGTAAGTTCTCTGTCATTTTTTTTAAATCAATAACTCAAGTAAAATTTTATCCTTCTCAAAGATCTCTGATACGGTTGACAGCTGATAGGTTTTGCCAATTAAAAGGACAACCTCACCAAACAAATTTCAGTACAACTTCTTAACATGTTCTAAATAGAAGGTATTTTAAAATATACAAATGCAAGTTATTAAGGTGTGTACCTACAAGATATAGAGGTATGAAGACAAACGCAAATTATCAAATTTCTCTCTCACACTGCCTTTCACAGTCTTAACATTATCAATAAAATGCTGATAAGCTATGAATCTAACTCTGGCAGAGGACTACTACTACCACTACTTCAAGATCAAGATTTTAAATTCTCTTTGGTTGTTTATCTAAAGATACTTTTCATTGTGCAAAAACATCTGTCATAGTCATTATGGTATAAATATGCTGCTGTTTATACAATGTAGGTGTCCAAAACTTATGTTTACACAAACTTAAAGAATTCTTGTGAGTTCCAGGGAGCCGAATTGAAGGATTCACCTGAAACAGGTCAGATACACCCCTATCAATTCCCTGGCTCTGAAAAATTTTTTCTTCGTAAACTTTACTTTGTCCTCTGCTCTGACAATACCTTGCCAGGTCCAAGAGACACCAAACAGTTCCATATTACCAATCCTGGACAGGAGTAAAGCTAACCAGCTCCCACAGGATGTGGCCAGCACCCAGCTTTCTCAGGCCACCCAAGAAAGACTTTGATGCCCACAAATAAGCAGAAGGCAGTCTTGAGAACCCAACGTCCCAATCCCATCAACTGTAAAATGTTTGTTACAAAAGTAAATCTGCTGGCTTGGCCAGTCACCTGTGTACCCTGCCCCTTTAAGAGACAAGCCCCACTCACTCCCAATCTCCCCCTTCCCGGTGAGGCAAGTGGATCTCCTGCCTCCTCTCTAGCCCACTCTCTCTGTGTCCATCCTTCTTCTAGCCAGGTAGCTTGTGCCTCTCTCTCTTCTCCCCTCTTCTCTCCTTCCCCTCCCCTGACTAAATAAACTCTATCCCCAAGCTCTCTCTGCGTGGTGTATCTATCTGTCCTATCCACCAGGGAACCTTGTGACCTCAGGTCACCCTGTGCCATCCCTCGTGGGACTGGCCTCGGGTCACCCAGGTCATGAATGATAACATTGTTTGCCTAGGGTTACAAAATTAATCTGTGGCAGAATTGTCTGGCACTTCAATTCAGAATTGGTGACACTAAATCTGGTGTGCCTCTCACTGTTCTTTGTTGTCCTCATTGCAAAGCAGATAATACCTTGAGTTATGTCATGATTCAGTCAAACTAGTATCTGTGTCTCACAGGGTAGCCAGCAGGAACACGAGTATCTTCATTGATCAGTATTCCCAAGTTAAAAACTGATGATTCCATTTATTATTACTGTTGCTATAACAGCCCTTATAATCCACCATTTTCATATATAAAATTATTCAATCACATTGCAAATGTCCTGAAAGACCATGCAGAAGGAAAGATTAAGATGTGGCAGCTCATCAACCAGATGGGATCAAACTTACTTTTGTCTGACTCCATGATTTCATTCTATTCACTGGCTTCTTCTTGTAGGAGTCCCATCTGTCAATCATGTAAGTATAAATATAAAGATGTACAGGATTTCTCAAGTCCTGGCTAAGGGACCACCTCTACTGGTTACACAAGACAAACAAATGCATGAGGTTGTCAAGGTTGCCTTCCATTTTAGTTTGCTTTCCTGGTGCTGTTACAGACATCATGACCAAAAACAACTTGAGAAAGAAATGGTCTATTTTATCTTACATATCAATCTATCACCCAAGGAAGCCACGAGTGAACCTGGAGACAGGAACTGAAGCAGAAACCATGGAGAACCACTGCTTACTGGATGGTTCCCAGGCTTATATTCAACCACCTTTCTCACACAGCACTGGCCCTCCTGCCTAGGGATGGTACTACCCACAGTTGACTGAAGCCTCCTCTATCAATTAGCAATCAAGAAAATGACCTACAGATATCCCCAAAAGGCAATCGATAATGACAATTATTCAAGCGAAGTTCCTTCTTTCCAAGCGTGTCAATGATGACCAAATTCACAGCTTCATACGTGCTAGATGCATCACACTGCAGAGCTCACAAGAGATGCAAAGCATGAGTGCCTATGTATTCCATTGTCTTCTGATTATTGTAATGGACATACTTGGACAAAAATGCAACAAAAATGATGAGCAGAATGGGAAAGGGAAATTCATCACAAAGGGACCTTGTCCTCACCAGTCCACATAGCCATCTGGATAGGGTAGGATGTGATTTTCCTCCAAAGATCTACTGCTAAAAGCTTAATCATAAGTGTGGAAACATTGAGAAGCAGTGAAAACTTTCAACCTCTAAATTTTTGCCTAGCCTCAAATTTTTTATTATAGTAAAAAAAAAAAAATAGACCAAGATAGTGGGCATGTTAGGGTTTGTTCCCTTGTTGTCATAGTAGCTGGATGGCCTAAACCTCAAGCAATCAGATCAGTAATTCCATGCCATCTTTCCTGAGGTAATGCAGGAGCTTAATCTCCCTGCTGAGAAAAGAGATGGTGCTTTTTGTTTGTAGATCCACCTGCCTCTGCATCCTGATTGCTAGGATTAAAGGCAAACACCAGGAGACCTGGCTGAGAGTGTGCTTGTTTATACAGGAACTAGCTGACCCTTCCTAGTGCAAGCTTTATAGACTATTCCTTACTTGAGTCTCACATCAAACTGTCTTCCTGTAACAGTTCTTGGGAAACTAAGAGTGCAGTTTCTGGCTGGCAAATACAATGAAGACACACACACACACTACATGACATGGGACCATCATACTCATGTGCTCTCTGGGGCCCACAACACTTCTCTTAGCCATGTCATTAAATACAAAAGCTTAAAGTAATTTGTATCCTCAAAAGTGGAACTCATAAGCACAATTGTGCAGAGTGCAGAAAAGCCTGAGCCCTAGCAAATCCTACACTGACTGCAACATTTCTCCTTCCATTTATGAACATTAAGCTGATTTTCAGTCTATAAAATGCCCCCTGTCATCCACTCCATGCCATGAACAAATTTTACAATGTTTACTTCAGCATGGAATAGATGCTAACATTCATTCACAGTCATGTTCTGCTTTTAACACATTCTGTTATCTACTAGTTAGTGTCACTGAATCTCTTGCCTAACACCACTCTAACACATACTCTGTAAGACTTGCTTTTGTTTGTTATATAAATGCCATCTTTTATGTTTCAGGGGCTCACATACTTAGTTCTTAGCAAACATTTGCTGCATGATTGGAGAAATGAATGTGCTGGGCAGTAGTAGCACATACTTTTAATCCTAGCACTCAGGAGGCAGACAGGCAGATTTCTGTGAACTCAAGAGCAGCCTGATCTACAGAGCAAGTTCCAGGACAGGCTCCAATGCTACAGAGAAACTCCATCTTGGAAAAAAAAAAAAAGAAGAAGAAAGGAAGGAATGAAGGAACAGAGAGAGGGAAAGAGAGAGAGCGGAAGGGAAGGAGGGAGGGAGGAAGGAAGGAAGGAAGGTGTTGGCATTTGGCTGCCCGTGAAGCCCCACCCCTGGGTCAAAAAGGCAGCCTCTTGGGGTGTGACCCATGCTCGCGCATGCGTGGCTAGCCTCACCCCTGTGCGCATGGGCGAAAGCCTGGGTCGCCCGCCATTTGCGTCACCAGCGTCTGACGCACCTACGCGAGCCGTCTGCGCATGAGCAGCGCAGCCTTTAAAAGCCAGAGGCGCCATTCCCTCGCTCTCTTTCTCCTCCCCCTCTCCTCACGTTTCCTCGGGCCCGTGAGCACACCCCCTCTAATAAATCTTCTTGCGTGGGTTCGTTCGTGTCTCATGTCTTTCCACACGCGCCAAAAAAGTACAACAGAAGGAATGAAGGAAAGAACATTTTAACTTTTCAAATGGAAATCAACATTTGGAAGTGCTTTCCCCAAAAAATTTATATTAAAAACAGTCAACTCACACATAATTCCTTATCAAATTCCCAGATGACGTTGTTCTGTTTCCAAGGCTATTACTTCATAGTAACTAAGTTTAGATACCATGATGAAGACATACCAGAAGCTAAATTGCACTTGAGCTTCCATTTTGGCCAAAGTTAGACAGAGTTCAGCTTTCATTATTTGTGACCAAGATTGATGACTCACATTGCAGGGTCTGAGGATGGAGAGCCACTGATCTTACTCAAAATCCCCCTTGTCAAAGATTGTTTTAAAAGATGTTAAATAATGTCTATACCATTCTGTTATATTTCAATAGTGCTGTTCTATGGGTCTCATATACACACAGGCCTTTCATACCTATGAATTGCACATCTGCAGATTCTCCAGTCTAGATAAGAAATACTCAGAAAAACAATGTTTCTGTAACATTTACATGTTGTAGATATTATAAAAAAATCTATAGATAATTTAAAATTTAAAGAATATAGGAAGATAGATACATATAAAGCATATAGATGCTAGGCCATTCTTTATAAGGGACTTGAGCATCTGTGGATTTTGGTACCTTAGAGAGTCTTGAAATCAATAGCACTGAAGATGGCTGTATATGAACTCATGAATTTTCAAAATGACTTTGTAGGTAAAGACTATTGCTATGCTTGTTTCATAAATGAGGAAATCAAAGCAGAGAAAATTAATGGACTGTATGAGGCACACAGCTGGTGAGTAGTAGAACTTAGAAAGAACCCCAAAGACATCTGACTTCAGTAGCCATGTGATGCTTCTCTGCATTCAACCATTTAAAGTATTTGTGTGAAAATCAGAGTATTACAAGAAAAACTATGAAAAGATGCTTAATTTGCCCTTTTCCATGCCCTATGAGATATCTGGTAACAGGCCAGTGGAGAATTACCCTGCTCTTGCCCTGCTACTTGGAAATCCCCGCCTCCATGACTCAGCATTATCAATGCTCCACAACAATGAAGCATAACAATGCTTCAAAGTTGGCTCCAGGCAACACTTCCTGCTGTACTGTACTTTTCCACTAGCTCCCAGGGCATGCTCAAAAGACCCCAATAAAAGCCTACACCTTCACTGAGCCCTCTGCTGTCCCAGCTATCACTTTGTTCTCTCCAATAAATCTCTTATATGAGGTTTGTTTCTTGGTGTGACTTTGTGTGATTCTTTGACTGACTTGAAAACTACAGATGTTGTGATTTTATGAGTGCAGCATCTCTGTGTGTAGAAAAGACTGTTTTCATAGCAATCTTTTCCATCCTCACAATCTTAATTACCCATCTTCAGCAAGACTCAAGAAGTCTTGCTAAAGACTGGGTCTCAGCACTTCATAGATATTTGCTCTTTGAACTTTGACATATTGTGAGTCTGTATTAACTACTATACACTGCAAAAAGAAGCTTTTATGATAAGGCCTGGGAGATTTCCAATTTTTGAATATGAAGATAAGAATTTAGAAGGTAGCTTAACTATGTCTATTTAACAAAATAACAGATTCTTCCCTAGGGCCTATGAGTTCCTAGCCAAGGATTCTGGGATAGATTAGCAGTACCAGGGATAAGTTTCTTCTTATGGAGTGGGCTACCAGTACAGTCTCCTGAAACCCCAACCCTTGTTTCTCTGCCTCAGCAATACCACCATGCAGCTCATCCAGAACAGTGCCTCTATGAGAGAAGCCCAGACTGTTGCTCACCTCCCTTGAGAAATGATGGTTCTGTCTGCTGCCCAATGTCTGCAAACACTTCATAGATATTATCTTGTTTTGTGACTTACACTGAAACAGGAACTACAATCTCCATTATTCATAACCATTTTGAAACTATTTTTAGAATAAAATTCTCTTTTTGAATTAAATTTGTCACAGGGACACAATACAGCAGAAGGACAAATATGAGAATTTCAGGATTTTGCTGGATTTAAACTCATGCTACTGGGCACAATTCTTTCATCATTTGTGACATCTCTATGGTTCCTCCTCAGACATCAAGTTTAAAATCGCTACCTGAATCGTTCTCTATATCTCTAGACCAGAAAAGGAGTAAAATATCCTTAGGGGTATTTTTAAAAACTACTTGGTTTGCATTTTTTTCTATTCACTTTCCAAGTTTCTATTTTGACAAATGGTTTAACATAGAAAAATATATTAGAACTTTAGTATGTTTAAATATTTGGGGGATCTGAAGAGAAGGCGCAGCAGTTGAGAGCACTTGTCTCTTTAGAAGAAGACTAAAGTTCAATTTCTATAAATATGCAGGCTTACAACCATCTGTAACTACAGTTCCATGGGCACAGCATGGACATGGTGCACAGACATACATAAAAGCAAAATGCCCATATATATAAAATAAGAAAATAAAACTTTAAAAATTAAACATTTGTAATTGAGTCAAATAATACATGTAGGTTAAAGTATGTGTTTTGTTATTATCCCCAAAAAAAGAACATGCCATAATAGCTTATGACCCCCACACTAAATCAGAGTTTAGCAAACATATCCTTAAAAGTAAAACCTTTTCTCACTTTCTGTCTCTGTCTCTCTGTCTCTCTCTTTCTCTTTTCCAATCACCATGAATGTAACTTGCTCTGCTATATGTTCCCTGCCATGATGATCTGCCTTGTCCTGGACCCATACTCAATGGATGGCACCAAGTAAGGAGTGTCTGAAAGCTGTAACTGAAAAAAAAAAAAATAAGAGGAAAATCTGATGACAGTGAAGGGGGATGTGGTGATTTGAATGTAATTGGCCCCCATAATTTCCTAGGAAGTGGCACTATTAGGAGGTGTGGCTTTGTTGGAATAGGTATAGCCTTGTGGAGAAAGTGTGTCATTGTGGGGGTGGGCTTTGATGTTTCCTATGCTCAGTAAACTACCTGGTGTCTCGGTCAACTTCCTGTTGCCTGGAAGATGTAGAACTCTCAGATACTTCTCCAGTACCATGTACTTCTACCTGGATTCTGTCGTGCTCCCCACTCTGATGATAATGGACTGAACCTCTGAAACTGTAAGTGAGCCACCCCAATTAAATTGTTTCCTTATTAGACTTGCCATTGTCATAGTGTGTCTTCACAGCAGTAAAAACTCTAACTAAGACAAAGAACTTGTCAAAGATGTCTATATGCAGATCACCATGAAGGGTTTGAATTATTTAATACTAATAAATTAGTTGTTCTTTAAGATATTAATGTGGAAAAATGTACAATGAGCAGAAAACAGAACAATTCAAAAGCAATCATTCTTACTCTTCTACTTCTACAAAAACTAAAAATCTCATAGCAATGTTCAAAACTAAATTGATAAGAGATGTGTGAGTCCTAGCGGAGAAAATCTATGAATGAAATGAGAAAGCCAATATGGTCAAATTTCAAACCTGGCTATGCTCAAAAGAAGTACTGAAAGAAAATATTATGGAATCCATGAATATAGAAAAGCCTTTGTGTTTCATTATTTCCTTAAGAATACATTAAACTACATATTGTAAGTAAACCATATCAATATAATGAATGTAGGAAACACTTCCACTTTCTGACCCTATGGAAAATCCCACTGAAGAGAAGCTCTATAAAGGCAGGCAATGTTTCAAAGCCTTCAGTCATTCTTCACTTTGGGGGGTATGAATGAAGATTTACAATGGAAAAGCAAACTAGGAATGTTCTGCAATGTGGTGAAGGCTTTGATAACTCTTAATACCACAAAAAAACATGAAGGCATACATGGTAAAGATTAGATTTGTGAAGTATGGAATGTGGGAAGGCCTTAACTTTCTTCCTATGACTTCAAAATAGATGAGCATTCACACTATAGAGGCACCATATGATTGTGTAAAGTGTGGGAAGGCCTTCATTGTATCCTTCAAACTCATTCTAATGTGTGTGAAAACATATTGACCGGAAATCCTATAAATGTAAGGTCTCCAGAAAAGCTAACAGTTGTCTGTCTTCCTTAAATATTTTTGAGAAAACACTGAAGAGATGCCCTCTGAATGTTTGCTACATGTAAAAGCTCTACAACACCTTCCCTGAATATACATATGAAAAAATCAAAGCGTAGAGAAAAACTATGGTATAAGGAATTTGGAAAATACTGCATATGTCCCTAATCCTTTAATACACTGTGAAGGAGCATGCTGAAAAAATATTATGAATGCAGGATTGAAGGGTGGCTTCCAGCTCTTACACATCTTTCATGGCAAAAATAAGAATTCATAGAGGGGGTATCTCAGAGATAGAATGCTTGTTTAGTATGTATGGGTTCCTAGGCTCAGTCCACAATACAAAAACAAAGCAAACTGTGGTGATATTTTTTCATGCTGTAACAAATAAAGCTTGCCTAAAGATCAGAAGATCAGAGTGCAAAGCTAGCCACACTAGCTAGCCATAGAGGCAAGGTAGTGGTGGCATGCACCTTTAATCCGAGCACCTGGGAGACAGAGGCAGATGGATCTCTATGATTTCAAGGTTAACCTGGGCTACAAGAGATTGAATCAGTCTAAAAGAAAAATAGAGGTCACACAAAGGTGATTCCAGCACTTGGGGTCACACACCTTTAATCCCAGCACTAAGGAGGTAGAGATAAGAGTGATATGGCTAGGCAGAGAGAGGAATATAAGGCAAGAGGAGAGAGGAGCTTGGAGCATTCAGTCTGAGGTTTTGAAGAGACAGGATTGCCTTTTTGGTCTGAGGTAAAGTTAAGAACTTTACCTCTCTGCTTCTCTGATTTTCAGCTTTTACCCCTGAAAGCTGACTCTGAGATTTTATTATTAAAACCAATTAGAATTCATGCTATACCAAACAAACAAGCAAAAGAAGGAGGAAGAGGAGGAAGAAGAGGAGATGAATCAATTCTAATAAGGGAAAGAAACCCCATGACTGGAAGATATGTGGGCAACTTTCTATTATGCTCGGACCTCTGTATCCACATGAGAACATACACTGAGAAAAATCCCCACTGAATGTAAGGAATGTGGGAAGGTATTTTAGCATACCTTACTGTATAAAAGAATGAACACTGGAGAAAATTCTTTTGAATATCTGAAGTGTGGAAAAACCTTCAGTTGCTCTTCATTTTTTCAAAGGCTTGTAAGAACCCACGTTGAAGAAAAGCCACCTTCATTTCTCTATGTTCATTTCAAAGGCATATGAGGATTCACACTAAAGAAAACACATACATGCAAAGATATGAGACACATGGAAGACTTCTTCTAACCTTAGACAACTTGTGAGATCTCATACTAAGGATAATCACATACCTTGTGGTTGTGGTAGAGTAAGATATTGGCACTTATTCATTTACAGACATATAGAAACCTAATTGAAGCTATGTGCATGTAAAGAAAGTTGTAGAGTTATCCAGTGTATCATATCACCTACTGCTTATCAGAGAACCTATACTAGAAATAAAATCAATGTCTTATCGTTTTAAATAAAGATAAGTAAACATTTTAGGTTTGATGATCATAAGATTTCTGTCAAAATTAATGCACTCAGCTTTTGTAACATGAAAATAATCATGTTCCAACAAAATTTTATTTACAGAAACAAGCAGCAGGCTGATTTGGCCCACTAGCATAGTCTGTTAAACCCTGGTCTAGGTGACATCTGAAGACATTTTAGTATGAGGATCTTCCATTCAGCCTCACTCTATAAATGACAATAGGGTTAGGGTATAACAGTTTTCTATCTATACCTGATATCTATTCTTCAGAAGTTTCTGAAGATTAGCTTTAATTGTCAATTTGACTCAACCTAAAATCACATGAACAGAACTTCAGTTAAGGATTGTCCACTCTCGGTGAGCCTGTGAGCATGTCTAGTCCATATTAATTAACTGTAATTAATTAAATTAATTCTACCCCATTCCCTAGGGGTCCTAAACTGTGTAAGAGCAGAGAAATCAAGTTAAGCACAAGCAAGCAAGCATGTACCACCAATTCCTCTCTGCTCTTGACTATGGATGTGACGTTGAAGTTTCTGACTTGACTTCCCCATGATGGTGGACCATAACCTGGAATTAGAAGGCAAATAAACCATTCCTCTCCTAAGTTACTTTTTGTCAGGATATTCTTATCACAGCATCAGAAAGGAAACTAGAACAGGGTTCATATAATTTGTGCTTCTTAATTCTAACCTTCCTCCCATACATATATCCCTTATTTAATGGGAATCAAATACACAGGATAGATAAATAAAGTGTCTATTCAAAAGTCAGAGTGCTGAGAAATTCAAGCACGGCAATAAAATGTATAAAAATCTCTATTTCACCGTGGAGAGGCAGATTCTGCTTTATTATTTCTCTGGTCCTCCATATCGATCATGTGTCAAGCAAGGACTCTAACAGCTATTTAGCATCAAACTTGACACATGGTGTTTGCTTTGCAAATGTTGAATCATTCTTAAAATCTCTCTGGGCTCTTTTGTTTTCCAAACTGAACCTGAAACTGAAAAGAACTGGGAAAAAAAGAAAAATAATAAAGAGGTTATGAAAAAAAGAGGGAGAAGGGGGAAGGAGAAGAATAAGAGAGAGGAGGATACAGTGTGTGTGTGTGTGTGTGTGTGTGTGTGTGTGTGTGTGTGTGTGTGTGTGTGTGCGAGCTGAGGACATGAAGCTCAAACAATGATAATATGATATTTAAGAACTGGCTGCAGACATATTATCAGCTGTGCCAGCTTGGAAGAAGGAAGATCACAATAGAAAGGCCATAAATGAACTTTTAGATAGGAGCATTGAGACAGGAACAGTTAGATTTCCTCCAAATATACTCTGTAAGCCAATGGAACTCACTAAAGACTTGGAAAGAATACACAGCCAGCCCCTATCCTACTTCTGCTTTGGGAGCTTGCTCCATCTGGAATGAGAATTGCTTCAACATGCTACATCCAATTGCATGCACTTTCCACAGTATAGATTGTCCCTTTTTTTGTTGTAGGAGTGGTAATGAAATGTACAATTGATGTGAGATTCACCTCTGGATCCTATATGGTGTCTTGTTAACTTTGAATTTTAAAATGATAATGTACAATAAACAATAGCTGTTGAGACTTATTTGATTATGGAAATTGCTAAATTAAACCAACCTTTATAGTTAAAAAATGTTTTACTTTCAAAATGGAAGTCCAACAATGTGTTGTGCTGAGGGAGAGATTAAGTTGTTGTTTCCACACAAAACAAAAGGCTGTGGATTCCTTCCAGATTGATAGAGATCAGATTTGACTGCCGGAGACCTGATTAACTTGTGTACACTGATATTCCACATTTATGTTAATGCAGATATGTATGTTTATATGTTTGAAAGTTTATGTGTTTTCAGAGCAAGGGGACCAGACACCAATGAAAATGGGTGGCCCAGGTGATCCAGCTTTTCAGAATGCCTCTGTTACAGTTTCTTCAGAGTTCTACTTCCAGAACAGCTTCAAGGCTGCTTAATGAGACAGTCTAGTCTCATAGACTACTCCAGCCAGGACTTCAGGTAAGCCTTGCACTTTCCCATTGCACAGAGACTGGACAACAAATAATGCAGCTAACTATCCCAAGACTTGATCATTATCCCAATTTTTCCAGGCTCTCCTAAAGATGCCAGTGCCCCCAGACAACATGAAGCAGTCTAGAAAACATGATGTGCATAATTCCAAGAGGTAGGATGGATGGTTTATAGTATTCTATAGGTTATAGATGTTTGTCATAGTTTAGTTTAGAGGGGTTGGTTACAAGTTGTTATTGGTAATAGGCAGGAAACTTGACCAGCAGGACACAAAGAAAAGTGACTGCCAAACTTTTCCAAGACAGGGTAAGATAGTCCTTCAAAAATTTCTACTTCACAGAAAAATCTATCAGATATTCTAGGCCTGTAGGCCAAAGATGGATGCCCCCACACTGCAAAGAAACCTTGGGTGACTTTCTAATCACCCAGCTGTTTCTGTTGTTTCTTTTAGTTTCGGAAGTTGCTTGTTCTGTATTTTTTATTTACTAAAGTAATATTATATCCTTCCGGGATCTTTGATGAAGATAAAGACTAGATAAAGTCATAGTTATATTTTCCTTAATTATGATAGAAGATAAATTAGATACAGAACTTTGAACTCACTATGATAACATAAATAGTAAAGTATTTTCTCCAAAATTGCCAAATGCAAATGGACTACACATTGCAAATGTAATTCTTACCTGATAATTGTTATTATAAAAAGTTTTCCTGTGTTAGAGTTCAACCCTTTCCTTTTTAGACAAAAGTAGAGAAATGTAGAATAATCTTTTAGTAAACTGTGAAGATATGTCATTCTGATTTGTTTAATAAAAAGCTGAATGGTCTAATAAAAAGCAAGGCAGGATTTTTAGGCACACAGTAAGCTGGGAAGAAGGGAGGGCTGTGAGCCATACAGAAAGGGAGAAAGACTTGCAGAAGTTACATGGCAACACACAGATAAATAGAAATTGATTAATTTAAGTTATAAGAGCTAGTGGGGCAAGCCTAAGCTATCTGTCAAGCTTTCATAATTAAAAATAAATCCTCAAGTCATGATTTAGGAGCTGGCTAGAAGAATAGAAAAATCTGCCTACATGCTACTCTGTGTTCTAAACTGTTTATAATTAACATGCTATTATGTTTGGTATGAGAACTGACCTAGTTTTTTATTGCTTATTCTGCATTTATTTACCACATGAATCCAGGTACAATTACTTCCAGGCTCTAGGTTCTCATTGGTAAAATGGGTGTAACAATTATTGTCAAGGGGAATGAAAACAGTCCCCATTAAGTATATGACACAATATAGTTACATAAACTGGTACCTAAAGTTTCCTTTCCTCACTTTTCTTCTCTTTCCATTGAAAAGATATCAGTGGTATGTGTCACAAATCACTAGAGCTATAGCTACACACTGAAGTCTAGAGTTACCCTGCCTCAAGTAAGGTTTTGGATGACAGCGCTAGCATCCTCTAGGAGTCGGTGAAGTTCAGGTTCTAGCCTAAGCACCTCAAGATCCATGATAGGGATCTGCTGGTGAATTTTACGAAGCTGGGAGCTGGAGAACAATCTGCAGAGCAGGGGTTACTAAAGGAAGGAAAACTGTGCTCTAACTGGAGCAAGAAAACGTTAGACCTTTCATTTATATTTATGTTTAAGACTCATTTTGAATTTTTGTATGTTTTAGAGTTAATCAATATCTAGTATACATATATGCACATGCACATGCACACACACACATACACACACACAAAATCGAACACAAGTGTAAATAATACCCTGAATAAGAAATGGTATCAGAGTCACAAACATCCAGCTAGGAGTCCCTTTCTACTCTGCAAGACTCTGAAAACAAGCTTCCAAAGCCCTGATGGTGAAGTAAATGAATGTACCTTCCCTGGTACAGTATCCTTTGACAGTTCTTCATGTCTGTAGTGCATCTATCATTTGCCCTCTTTGGGAGAGAACAATGACTTCAGCAAGTATGAAATTAGTGTACCAACCTTATTTCATCCTGTATCTCACTGTGTACCCCTCTACCAATGTGTTTCAATTCCTAAGGATATTCAGAGTTGTTTCTTTGCATGTTTTATACCCTGAACTACCTCTCCTGTATTACTCTCACTCTATTCCTCTTACAAAACAGAAATCCTGGCCCACTGCAAATGAACTCATCCAGTGCCTACCTCAGGAAGTTGAGTCTCACTGGAAAACACAAAAACAAGATGATGATGGGAAGTAAGGGCAAAGATGTTGTTCAGTGGTTGAGAGCATTTGTTGCTCTTGCAAAGGACCCAGGCTCAATTCCCAGCGTGTATACGATAGCTCACAACTGTTTGTAATTCCAGTTCCAGAGAATCTGATGTCTGTGTGTGGTGCACTTAAATGCATGCTTGCCTGTATGCAAAACATTCATACTCATAAAAATAAATAATTAACCAAAAATTTAAAAGATGATATAAATGAATTCTCATTTACAAACCTCATTCAAATAGACTTGGATGCACTATTACCATCTCTTCCACCCCTTCTCTTTATTCCTCAAACCTCCAAAATGCCCCTTCCTTCTCAGTTCTCAGTTCAAAAAATATTTTGGTTTATGCAAAGATGTCTGATACTTAAGTACTTGGAATGAAATCAGATCATCTCTCATTCTAAGCTCCTTCCAGCACACAGGACTACTGGCTCCCTGTCAATGTTAAATCCAAGCACTGCCCTTATTAATCTTCAAAGCATCTGTGAGCTTTAAAGAAAATGTTGCTAGTGACATAGGACATGTGAGACGAGCTGTGGCTCCCATTTTCCAGACAGGGAAAATTGGGACACTCCCAAGTTCCTGGCCAAGTTCAGTCTATCAGAGATCAAAGGGTTTATTCCCTCCCTAAAGTACACTGTGTCTTTGGAGCTGTATACTAGCAATATGGGGAAATCAAAAGGTGCAACACAAAGCCTTCTCCTCAGTCACTGAATGATCTGAATACTGCAGCTTGTGATCTACATGGCCTATAATCCAGAATGGGAGCTGGGAATTTGGTTACAAATTAGTGGTTTTCCTTAGTAAGATGTTAAGAAAGTACAAAAATCCCCTAGATGTGGTCTTCCACAAGGAGCTTCCAGTATCTCAGAGGCTCTAGAACATCAGCCATATGGATTCAGGCTGACTACAATTACAAAACATAGAGAAAAAACATATTTCTGTGCCTGTACCCAAACCATTCAATCTTCGGCTCCAGGGCTGGATACAAAATACATTCTAATGCTGCTTCTAAGCTTGGTCAGACTTAGGAACCCTAGAATTCTTGTCATTATAAACCTATTTAAGTCCTCAAATGGCAATTCTGGCAGAAGCTTAGGGATAATTTAGTTCATCCTATCATTTTAACATTGTCTTCCTCTTTTCAGAGCTGAGAGCTAAACTCATGACCTTGCACTTCCTAGGCAATCACTCTATGACTGTGCTACAACCCCAAACCCATCTCATCATGTACAAAATAGAAAGCAGATATCAACTGTCCATGTTTTGGGTCCCAAGAAGAGTTAACTGTGGTCCATATCAAGTGGAGTTATAGTTGCAAGTCTCTCAGGATCAAATATGCCCAGTTGAAATTCACCTATTAATGACTGAATACCAGAGCCAGGTTTCTCGTTCAAAATCTTCTCTCCGATAAAGTAAGTAGTCTAAGTCCCAAGAACAGCCATCCTCACACTTCACAAGACTTAATAAAGTGATTTCCATCTTGAATAAGGACAGAGGGAGGAGTGAATCCTGAGAGCTTCGTTCTGTCACGGTACTGCAGGGTTGGTTCTAATTGAAGTCTCAGGCTTCAGGAGGGTTCTGTTCTCCATCACACAGTCCCTCTCTGTGGAATCCTGTAGCTAGTCAGAAGGATCCTGTAATGGAACCCTAGAAACGAACAAAACACAAAATCATTCTGGGCTTGTTTTCTCCAGGTGGCAAGGTTTGCACACAGAGGACAGAACACTGGTGACATCTTTTAAAAGAAATGTGGCAGACTCAGTCCAGGAAACAGAATTGCTAACAGAATAAATATGCCATCTGAGAGTGTGAGTGTTGGGAAGGTAGTCCTGGTAGTTCCTGACAGTTCCTTTATAAGTCCCTGACTATGTCTCTCCTGCTAAACATTTGTACCTGCAATGTTTCTTGAGATTTGGAGGTCTGGATTATTACCCCACTGTGAGTTAACTGAGTGCCTCCCCACCTACTGCCTCCTTAGAGACAGTATCTCCTGGGAGCCTGTAAGCCAACACATTACCTAGCACGTGGACACTCACATGAGTATTAGTAGAGCCCTTGAACTGAATTTTACCCTTTCTGGTATCTATATTTTTAGGCAGCTTTAAATTTAATAGCTAAAGCCAAATGTGAATTCTGTCAAATGCTTGTCCAGCAAGGGTCGAATGCCTGCTATTTGCTACAGCTGCATCAAGGTTAAGAAGAAAGGAGAGGCTGCAAAATAGGGGAGAATACATGCCCACTCTTTCCATCCATACTTGAAGAAGGCAGCTTGTGACAGGGAACTCACAGAGATGTGGAGAAGTATCAGTATTCTGTGAAGTACCCTTCTTGCCTTGCCCCTGTCTCCAAAGCCCTTCCCAATCCACTGCACATTGTAAGAATTCAGCTTTCTAGGAGGAGAATAAATGCAACCAAAGCTAATAATATTAAACTAAAGAAGCCAGTCAGAGAAAGAAAGAACCTGAGCCTGGCATGGGATTTTAAAACCTCAAAGCCTACCCCCAGTGACATACTTCCTTCAACAAGGCCGCACCTCTTAATTCATCTAATCTTTTCAAAGAGTTCTACTCCCTGGTGACTGAACATTCAAACATTTGACTCTCCAGGGGCCATTCATATTAAACCCACCAAGCTCATTCCCCATCCCCACCTTTGAGCCTGAGAGGCTTTTCAACATTTTTATCTCCCCTATTTTACCTTATACAAAGAATATTACAATGGTAGTGTAAAGTAGTGGCAGTCTAAACATTTATTGAGAACTTACTATTGGTCTGACACCATGTATGAATTAGGTTATTTGAATTTCATGGCCACCTTAGTAAGTAAAATTTCTATCCCATTTCATGTAAGCCAAGGTCAAGACTGCACACTGACAAAAGGCAAGAAGCTGTGAGGCTGTAAGGTATTTTCAGAAAGGAAAAAAAAGATACCTTACAGAGACCAGGGAGCATGGTGCTTCCTTAAAGCAGATAATTCTCCAACAGGAGACACTTGGACAGGGATGAAACTCAGGGAAATAGGAGAATGGTGAAATAATAAAAGTCAGTTTGGAAAGAACGTGCATATTACACAAAGATATGTGGTTTTGTTTTACATGGAAATTGGAAGACACAGAAAGAATCTACACACCTAAATTCTTACTTTGGAGAGAGAATAACATTTAGTAGTCTACTCCATTTATGCAGAGAGAGAACATCAAATTGAAGACAAAGGAAGGGAGCAACAGTCACAACGACTCATAAGACCATGAAACTGTAGGATCAATAACACCCTGCCCTGGGTAAGAAAGTGAAAGCCACACCCCAGCTTCCATCACAGCTGCATCATTCATCTCGTTTGACCCTACCTCTCCTTCAGGTCGGTGCCAGCCTTTCTCCCCTGTGTGATGACAACAAGCCTGACACAGGATAAATGGCCTGGTCATGCCAAGGTATCTGATCAAGACAGAGCAACCAGCTGGTCTATCCAAAGCCCAGTCCTAACCCTACCTCACCTCTGACCCTAAACCGAGAAGGAAACCTCTGTCCTCAGAATTCCTTGTTTGTCAAGCATAAAATAAAGGATGAGTCACCAGGATGGTGTTTAACATTCCCCACAACTTGCAAAGCTTTTTCAGACCAAGCTCTTTTCTTGCTTTTACTTTATTTGCTTTTGGGTAGATACTGTGTTGTAGATGCCTAATGGTATTTTCATTTTATACATCCTGATGCATGTAAGGGGAAGTTCCTTATCACCCCTGACCTCCTCCACTTCACCCATCATCCCCATTCATCTCCCAATGCCTAGGCCAGCTCTCAAGTTTCAAAAGTTTCTCAAGCAGGGTGGAAGAATAGCTTCTTTCTACTTTGGAACAGGGTGAAATTCCATATTAAAAATAAGAGCAAATTAAACAAGTTAGTGTTGAACTCAAGTACGACATCTGTCACTTCTTGACTGACTTTTTCAATCTACTGAAGGATGTGGCCACTCCTACTTTACTGTATGTTCAGTGCTTTCTGTATAGAGCCCTGACGCTGCCCTATGTTTATGCCCTCAAAGATAGTCTTGTTCTATGCTAATAGACCTTAGGGAAAAATATGGGATTTTAAAAAGTCCTTGGACAAATACTTCATGTCATCCAAAGTCTAGTTTTCCATCCCAAAATGAAATAATGATGTCTACCTAGTAAGAATGAAGTCACTGAATGAAATAAGCATGTGCTCAGCAGATAGGATCTTGAAAGACTGTCATTTTCTTTGTTGCTAAAGGAACAATGAAGATTTTAAATATGATAGACAGTTTTATAAATTAGCTCATTCATCTGTGTGTTGTATAAGACTAGCTGATTTTTTTTCAGAAGGCATTTTATACTGGTTTTACTTTAATCTGTAAGATTCTGATTATGTAGCACAAGTTATTGCTGGGAGTGGAGAGAGAGAAGGCTGCAGATAGAAAAGAAGGCTGTTGAAAAATGACTCATTCTGAGGCGCTGTGGAGCACTGCACTCCTGGGTTTGATTCCTAACCCCCAACATCTCAGAATATGACTGTATTTGGCAGTGGATCATTTATAGAGGTAATTAAAGAAAAATCAGGTCAAGCAGGTAAGCCCTACTCCAATACACCTTACAAGAAGAGGAGATTAGGAAGAATGCATCAACAGAGAGAAACCAGGCAAAGCCAATTGAAAACCAGGAAGAGAAGCCTTAACAACTGAGATCATGAACTTCTAGCTTCCAGACCAATGGGAGACAATTTTTTAATTGTTGTTTAGACCACTCAGTCTGTGGTCTGTTGTTATGGCAGCCATCATCCTTGATGCTTTATATAGTCATTCATTTATCAAATATTTTCAGCATAGCTACAATGTGTCTGGTGGCCCCTACCCTAATAGAAATTCCCATGAAATACATATAATATATATATATACATATATATATATTCACTTAGATTTCACAGCAGCTTCATATGGTATCATGGCTTGAATGTGAAATCTCCCCTGTAGATTCAGGTGTGGATCCCCAGATAGGGGCACTGCTTTAAAAGATGGTGTAAACTTTAAGATAGTGGGCCTAGCAGGAAGAAGTTGATCTTGGGGCCATGTCTTTTGTCTTATATATTTTATCTGGTTTCTGGCCCCATTCTTGCTCTCTGCTTTCTCTTAACTTCAAACAGAACAGCCCGCTGTGACTACATGCTCATAACATCATGTTTTTCTGTTGTATTGTGAGATCAGAATCAGTGGAACCAAGAACTAGACTGGAATCTCTGAAAGCATAAACCAACATAAGCCTTTCTCTCAAAGTTGCTTCTGTCAGGTATATATGTTCATAAAAACAATAAAAATCACTCGTGTGATGTGGGATGTCGTTCTGTATGCTGTGAATATATGTTGCTTTTATTGCTTGATGAATAAAGCCATTTGACCTTTGGCAAGGCAGAATATAGCTAGGCAGGAAATCCAAGCAGAGATACAGAGAAAGAATGCCAAGTCAAGGAGATGTCAGCAGTTGCCAGAGGAGTAAGATGCCAGAGCATTACCAGTAAGCCATGGGACATGTTGCAATGCACAGATTATTAGAAATGAGTTAATTTATATGTAAGAGTTAGCCAATAATAGCCTGAGCCATCAGTCAAGCTATTATAATAACTATTAAGCCTCTGAATGATTATTTTATAAGCAGCTGCAGGGACTGGCAGGTTGGAGAGAATCCAGTCCAGGGACACAGAAAAGTCTCCAGGTATATTCATATGGCTGAAAGACACTTAAGGAAATGCTCAGCATCCTTAGTCATCAGAGGAATGCAAATCAAAACAACTCTGAGATTACATTAAACCTGTAAGAATGGCCAAGATCAAAAACACTGTTGACAACTTTTGCTGGAGAGATTGTGGGGAAAAGGGAACACTCCTGCATTGCTGGTGGGAATGCAAGATGGTACAGCTCCTTTGGATGTCAGTGTGGCGATTTCTCAGAAAATTAGGAAACAACCTAAATGCCCCTCCACCAAAGAATGGATAAGGAAAATGTGGTACATTTACACAATGGAGTACTACACAGCAGAAAAAAAAATGACATCTTGAATTATGCAGGCAAATTGATGGAGCTAGAAAAAGTCATTTTGAGTGAGGTAACCCAGACCCAGAAAGACAATTATCACATGTCTCACTCATAAATGGTTTTTAAACATAAAGCAAAGAAATCCAGCCCAGAAATCACAATCCCAGAGAACCTAGACAACAATGAGGACTTTAAGAGAGACATACGTAGATCAAATCTACATGGGTAGTAGAAAAAGACAAGATCTCCTGAGTAAATAAGGAGCATGGGGACTTTGGGAGAGAGTGGAAGGGGAAAGGGAGAGACAGGGAGGGGAGCAGAGAAAAATGTAGAGCTCAATAAAAATCAATTTTAAAAAATCATCACCATCTTCATTGTACACATAGAGAAACAGAATCTAACAAGCCAGCTAGACAGTATGATACTGAAATGTTCCCAGGACATCAGTCTCAGTATTTGAAATGGTTCAGTCAGTGAGTAGAAGACAGCAGTGGGAATTCAGAACTAGTAAAATGACCAGCTTTTCAGGACTGAAAAATTATACCCATGATATAATTTAATTTGCTATGGAAGCCAGTGAAGGGTCCACCTTCACAGGAGGGTTAAATCAAAGTCAGTTCCTTCAGCTGAAAGGGCAGTTAGTATTTGACTCATAAGATGCCTAGTTACAGTTTCCTTTGATCAAATACCCATTGTGAGAAAGAGAAAACTGTGTGAATCACCTCATCTAACATTTACAATATTCTTGGGAGAAAAGAACTAGCTTTCTCTTCATTTTGTTTAAGGAAATGTGTGCAGGGGGAGTTTTTTAAGGTGTTCAGAATTCTACAGTCAATACCAAGCAAGACATGATTAGAAGTCAGCTGTGTACAGCTCTGCATTCTTATATTCAACTGCTATGCTCTACAACTTCCCAGATTAAGGGATCAGGCACAGCCTGGAGAGGTGAAAGTTCAGAAAAGACTGAACCTGACAAGGAATTTATTGGTTTTTTATTTCCCACTGCCCTTTCCTCCAACTCAGCAGGTGACTTTCATTTTAGGTAGTGGTTTATAAAAATTGAAACAAGAGCAAAGATCAACTGCACAGCCCTGTATACTCCTCTAACCCTCTGTCCTGTAACTGTGAAACAGATGTGAAAGAGATTATATATGTAGCAAGAATAAAAATCAACAAATAACAACTGGATCAGAGGAATCTGAGACAAAGAAACAAATGGGAAGAGAATGATCAATAAAAACATGGACTAAAAGTATCTGCAGTATTTTAGGGTCTGGAAGTATCCAAGACTGTAAGTGATGCACATAAGACACAGGAAAGCGCTCTTAAATAAATATCAAGGTATCTCAAGAAAATATCAAAGTGATTGGTTGGAAAATCCTATAATTTAAGTATCCAAAAATCTCTATCTAGTCTATATTCTTGTGGGTGTGCAGGGCAGGGGACATCCCTCCTCACCTCTACTTAAGCAAGGTAATACCAAGGAAGAAAAAACAGGTCTGGACTAACCATTCCCTATTCCTCCCCAACTGCTAGAGACTAATGTAAACAAATAGAAAGTAAGGACAGATTTTCCTGGAAACATATCTCCTTGATTATTTCAGTTCCTATCAAGTTGAATATTAACATAAAACCATCATGTGGTCCTAACTCCTGATATCTGTGACTGTGAACTTATTTGGAAATAGAGCCTTGGCAGACATGATCAAGATTAAATCAGAGAGGAATAGGGTGGACCCTAGTATATCACTGGGGTTCCAATATAAAGAGAAATATGAAATGTGGACACAGAGACATTGTCACTCATGGGGAAAAAGAATGCATGGTGAGGGAATCAGGAGTTAGGAGACATTCAAAATCAAGCCACAGAACTTCAACTACCACCAGCAACTAGGAGAAGATAGAAAAAGTAAGAGTCCTTCTTAAACTTGCATAAGCAATAGGAACATACTTAGCAAAGAAGTTAAAGATGAATACATTGCAAACTACAAAACATTGTTGAAGAAGTTAAAATACATATGAGTACAATATAAGTATATATCATGTTTGAGATTATCTGAAAATACTCATTTTGTTCACAGTGATTTCTGAACCTTCTGCTGCTCCCATCAAAATCTCAGGTACTTTTTCCACATAGGTGAGGGGATCCAAAAATTTATAACTATAAAAGGCCCCAAATAACCAATACTATCTTAAGAAAGAACAAAGTTGGAAACCCCATACTACCCAACTTCCTAGCATATTTCAAAGACAATGTATACCTACTAGGTGAGAGAAAAATGTTTGCAAACAATTTGTCTCATAAAGAGTTAATATCCAAAATATATCAAGAAGTTCCTTGATAACAAAATACATAAATAAATAACCTGATCATTAATGGGTAAAGGATTTGAACAGCCATTTCTTCAAAGAAGGTATGCAAATAAAGGATGAATATAAAAGGATGCTCAACGTCATTAATCATCAGGGAAAGGCATAGCAAAGATATCTTGCATCTACTAGGCTCGCAATTATTAGGTACAAAATAGACAACACTGAGTGATGGATATGTTCACTGGTGCACTTGTGTAATGTTGGCGGGGAAGTGAAATGGTGTACCACTACAAAAATAGTATGAGGTTTTTCTTAGAAAATTAAAGACCAAACCACAATCTCAATTCTGGGTATTTATTCTGGTTATTGATTTCAGATGTCAAAGAGATAGTGACTCTCCCGTGTTCACCAAGAGATGTAAAGAAACTTGGGTGTCAATCAAAAGACTAAATAAAGAAAGTATGCCACAGGCATACCATGAAATCCTGGCATTATAAAAGGAAACTCTGCCCTATATTGCAATGCTGAAGAAATTTGAGAACTTTATGCTAAACAACATGAGCAGTCCACTGCTAAAATTATTTCCCTGGAGGAGAAGTGAAAAAATGTCTACTCATTTCTCCTAAAATTCTAAGAACAAATAAAAATACAGTTCCATCACAATCCATCCTGGAGAATCAATGAATTCATTGGGCTTATTTACACAGCTTGAGTGAGGGGTTGGTACCAGAAAGAAGCATGGTGACCCGAGGCAGCATCCTGGAAAGACTTCACTCAAAATAGATGATGGAGTCCCCAGAGCCACACAGACAGAACTCCCCTCCTCTCGCCTATATACCCGAGACCCAATGTGAAACTAGGGCATAACTACTCACAAATGACTAGCCAGACAATCATGTGGTGGTCAATAGTTAACAGACTCAATTCTGATAGACTCCCATGAATAAACACAGTTGATATCATGACACTGGTAGCAGTTTGGCTTGGAGGATAAAATCTACTACACAGTCACAAGAGCACAAATATTAGATGCCTCTACTTATATTAAGTATAAGTAGTCAACATAATAGAAACAACAAATAAAATAATCATTTCCAGAATTTGGGAATAGAGAAGGGGACATAAGAAGTTGATACAAAGTTTTAGTTTCACAAGATGAAAAAGTTTGACAGGTGCTGGTGGCACACACCTTTAATTCCAGTACTTGGGAGACAGAGGTAGGCGTATCTCTGTGAGTTGGAGGCCAGCCTGGTCTATAAAGTGAGTTACAGGATGGCCAGGGGTATACAGAGAAACCCTGTCTCAAACACACACACACACAAAAAAAATAAGAAATAATCAAAATTCTTTCTTGCTGTCCAGCAACATGTATTTAGTTAGCCCTTAAAATATGGTAGATGCCACGTTCAGTGCTTTTTATTATAATACAAAAAAAGGGAGAAAGAAAAATTTCCCTGGAGCTTTAAACAGGAACATAACTCAACTGACACCTTGATTTCAAACATCGAGGCTCCAGAGATGTAAGAGAATAAATTTCTGCTGGTTTACAACTCAGGTTGCAATTATGTGTTACAACCTTCCTTCCATGGTTTTCCAACCTAGGGAAGCATGTATAAAGATATACACCAATATTGACAAATGAGATAATAAGTCCCCAAAGAAGTACAAGGAAGAAAAACAAACTTCAAAAAGACTTTCAAATAAAGGAAAAAAATATTTTCTTATGCCTAAACATGCCCATGATCTAACAGACTCTTAAGACAGAAGGGCAACTAGATTTGTAGAGAATGTAATCTTAGAATTCAAGACAGCAAGTGGTTTGAGGAACATAGAGAATGAAGTGAAAAACTGGTAGGGCCTAGGGATCCTCCTAAAATACTGTACAAAGATAGAAAAATATGGAAATTTTAAAAAGCCTAAGTACTTTCAAATAGAAACTCTAGAAGAGAAAATATATGGAAAATAATAACTAAATGAGTAAGAAATTTGCCAGAACTAATGAAGCACATGGGCTTCAGATTCAAAATACACATGCATGCTAAGCAATTGGGAAAATGTGGGCAATATTTAGCTCTTATGAATTTGGGTACCTCATGTATGAGCTACTTGAGATAAACAGACTTTCAGTTCTTTCCTGAATGCTTGATATGAGATATATCACTATGTTGAGGGAACCTTCAATGAAACATAAAAGCATCAGTTCAGAATCCATCGCTGTTTTGTAGCTAATGTCTGTGGCATATGGACGTGGATATTGCCATTTCAGAAGCATGTGGTATAATTGGAATTTGTTAGTGACAATGGTGTGTGTTTCTTCAAAGTTCATCATAGTCTTAGCCTGGCACAAGCTAAAGTTGGATTTCCTGCCAAATTTGAGGGGAAATCCAATAAGGAAATATATTGAAATCTTTATTTTTAATTGCACATGAAATGCACGAAATGCTTTTGAAAATATCATGTAGCAGTCTGCTTGGATAAATATTATTGGAATTGTTGACATTTATGTGAGAAAGTTATTGTTCATAAAATGAAGTGGAACAAGGATTAGGAAAAAAAATTCTCTGACCGGATAGCGAAACAACTACAGAGTGCAGTCAGTTTTTAAAACTAAAACAGTATTAATCTGAGATGAGAAATACCAGTCTTTTAAGAATGATTCAAGGCTGGCACTTGGTGATGTATAGTATCTCTTGGGAAGTAAACATTTCCTAGGATTGTTTTATTAATCAACTCTTAGGAGAGGGATTAGACAAAAGCCATTTTACTTAGTAAATGAAACATATTTAATTGTGTGTTCAATTGCATGCCAGTTTGTTGTTAAAGCAGTTCATATCAAGACTTAGAAAAACAGCATTCCATCAATAATGGTTTGACAGTTACGATGCCACTGGGTATGCCTTTTAGTTTTATATTTAGGGAAACTCAGCAGATGAGACATATGGATCAATAGCATAGTCAGTTTTCTATTATGGAAATAAATTGATATTTCCACTATAAAAACATTTATTTTTATGTCTCAGAACAACACTATTTATTTCCAGAAAAAAAGACAACTAAGAGTAGGTTTAAACGTTAGACAAATTACAGTAGCACTTAACAGTTTCTTCAACTCTCTAGGTAAAGTGAGACTTGCTTAGCAGCTCTCTCAAAGGAGGTATCATCTCAGACATCTGCACTGGTTTAGAAGTGGGTCCAATTCCTTTCACTCTTGCCACTAAGTTCAACACTGCTAACAATGGTATTACTATAACACAAATGAAAGAGCAGAGATTTAGAAACCAGACAGAAGTGTATATAAATATTGATTTTGAAATTGTAGACATTCTTAACTACTCCTGAACTTTAGTCCCCTCCACTACAAGTTAGACTCAGCTCAATATAGAGTCAAATTCTTGTACCTTGTAGTGGTTTGAATTAGAAATATCACCGATAGTTACAGGCATTAGAGCACTTGCTCCCTATTGACTTGCACTATTTGAGCACTTTTGGGTGATGCAGTCTTGCTGGAGGAAGTATGTTTCTAACAGTGGGCATTGTACCATTTCTCTCCACTCTGCTTTGTGCTTGCAGTTCAACACGTGAGCCCTCAGCCTTCCTGGCACCATCCATACCATTTACTTCGATACCTCCATTCCACCATCATGGAAGTGTACACTAAAATAAATTTTTCCGTTAGCAAGTTGATTTGGTCAAGGTATTTAATCACAGCAACAGAAGTGACTAATACACCCTCCTACATACTTATTAGGTTTACTTTGACCACCTCTCGTATCATAGCTCTGCTTTCTTAGGTGAGCTACCATTTGAGTACAATGATTTGATGCATGCTTGGTGAGCTACCATGCGAGTGCAATTATTTGATGTATGTAAATATTATAGCACTAAGGGCACACTTAACAATTTTCAATTGTTTTCCTTTTCCTCTTACCCTTCCCCATGATACATTTCACAGGAAATATAGAAACAGACTGAAGAAAGTTACAATATACTTGTGAAATAATGAATCTTTTTGAGCCCATTCTTATAATAAGGTAATTATATCAAAATACCATCATCCATGCTTATGGAATTTATAAGATTAAATCAATCTCATGTTTGTTGAAATGAGTTTTATCCAAATCATGAGAGTAAATGATAATATTGTTTTGACTGCTTGCTTCCAGAAGTTGAAATCCAGTTGGGTTGTTACTACTCAAGTCACAAACATAAGCCTGGTCATGACCGTGATGTTACTGTCTCCCAAAGAGAGCCCAGGCCTTCATGATCTCAGAAATTTTCTATTATTCCTAACCTCTGCTGAAATATCCCAGAGAACACTGTATCTGACTAGGGTTCTAGCATGACAAGACCAGGGGGTGGTTCAGTCCTGTTTTGTTTATTGAGAGGCTTGCCATTTCCATCTGAACATATTAACTTTAGATGTTGTTTGCTTCATTTAATATAGCTATTCGATTTTTGAAAAGTACTTAGAAACACAGTAAAATTTGGCCATTTGGTTAGCACCGAGGCCTTGGGAACTATCTCAAGATAACCCAGACAAACAGTAAGACTGGAGAACAGAAACGGTGACTGGAAAGTTTGGATAAAGTTGTAAGCATTACCTACCTATGTGGCTAGATCAAATTTAACAAAGATAATATACAAAAATTTCTGTTCCTTGTCACCAGTATAATATCAGCATTCCTCCACACAGCCAAGCAACATTCTTATAGCCCATACTGACTTCAACATCATGATCTTCTTGCCTCACCCTCCAAGTGCTAAGATTTCAGGCATATGCTACCATACCAGGCTGTAGGGTAGATCTAAATACCTTCCTTCAACATAATATTAGGAGTTGCTTTTAATTAGCAGGGTGCAACAAGATCAACTGTAACTTGCAACACTAGTTTACCAAAGGTCAAACATTTATACCTGCTTGGCCCGAAATGTTTATGTGGGGCACTTTCTTAAATGGGAATCATACTGTAAGGTTCTACCATAGGGAAGGTTGTTAGTATTTAAGCATTATCTGACACATAATTCCAGGCCCTATATTTTTAAATCTTAATAGTCCCTTTGAGTAATCTCAAGGAAAGTCCTAGATATTATAAAACAAAGCCCCCCCATGTAGGATTTCCCTCTGTATACTGTGAATATGTTTTTATTACCAACTGATTAATAAAGAAACTGCTTCATTCTCTGGCAGAGCAGAATATAGCAAGTCAGGAAATCCAGGCAGAGATAGAGGAGGAAAGAAGGTAGAGTCAGGAAGACACCAAATCCTTAGCAGTAAGTCACAGCCTCATGGCGATACACCGAATAATAGAAATGGGTTAGATTAAGATGTAAGAACTAGCTAGGAATATGCATCAGTCATTGGCTAAACAGTGTTGCAATTAGTATAGTTTCTTTGCAATTATTAGGTCTGGGCAGTCCTGAAATGAATGAGCGGTCTCCATTTACACACACACACACACACACACACACACCAATTCCCTGCCTGAAATTTTGGCCCACACACTGTAAGCTGTGGGCATAACAAAGGATTGTTTATTTTATACTACTCAGTGTGGTAGAGTTTTAGATAGCAGCATTAGTGGCTGGGACACATACCGCAGGTCTGAAACATTAGCATATTAATATACACAGGCACAACATTCACACACACACACACGTGCGCACACGCACATGTTCAACCAACCTCACTTGTGGTAGAAAGTGAGGGAAAGACTGAAAAAGAAGGATAGATCTAATCTACATGGGAAGTAGCAAAAGACAAGATCTCCTGAGTAAATTGGGAGCATGGGGACCATGGAAGAGGGTAGAAGGGGAGGAGGGAGGAAGGGAGGGGAGTGGAGAAAAATATATAGCTCAA